>JABXJD010003107.1:0-35853 GCA_013375575.1 Percina caprodes | reverse complement strand
ATAAGCGGATGAAGATGGATGGATGGACACTGCGTCGGCCTTTGCTTTCTTTTGTGCTGGTGGAGCAATGATTCACAACAAGTGACCTTTTTTCACACCATGATCTTGACAGTGGTGTCGTGATTCATCAAACTGCATTCCATTTAGTGGTTGCTGCAATTCATCTCTGACTCCTTCTCTTCTCCATAATTGCACAGAGACAGTTAAAATGCCCCCTTAATTGTTTCTTTATTTTATTCCAATTGTTTTTGTTGATTGATTTTTTGTTCTGTTGAGCTTAGACACTTTCAGCAGCTCTGTATCTCTCAGAGGCTTACCCAGTGTGGGTTTTACATTGCACACAGTATGTGAACATGCATTTTACTACATGGTGGTCATAAGGCTGCAGAGAGCCAGGGATCAGAAGGAGCAAATAGGCCTTGATGTTCGAGGGACAAGGCTAGGAGTTGACATCCCCGAGTCCGGCACCATGACTGAAATACAAAAGCCGGACTTATTTGCATACGCTGCATCAAAACATCCTGCTTCTCCTCTTTGAGAAGCAGGGATTTGGACTAATCATCCTGCAGTATTGAGCGATTATATTTTCATCTAATGCTATGTAAGAGGGTCGAAAGATCAAGTGAACTAATGGATGACCTAATCATGGGGATTGGCTGTATCGATTCAGATGGTCATATCCCCATTGTCTGTCAGGTCACTGAAGCTGGAGGCAGATAAAAGTCCCTCACTGGCTGAAACCACCATAGTCAAGAAACTCTCATTCAGATTACACTAATTTAGCCCATACCTCTCCTGTTCCCCTGGGGGTTAAATAGATTACGGGGGAGGAATCGCAATCTTGCTGAATTGCAGCCTAGAATTTCGAATAATTTAATGTAACAGGTTTTTATCATCCCTACTCCCTTTTAGGTATTTTATATTTTTGTCATATTTCCTCACGAGGAGATTCTGCAGTGCACAGTACCTCTGCTTGCACATCCATATATAGTCTTAATCCTCATTGATATACAGTGTGTTGAAATGTTGTCATGCTTGCAGATGCAATTTTGCGTGCAAGCAAAATTATGACTTGGTGGTTGGTGACACGGGCTGCCAACACTGCCGAGACAGTCATTCTTCAAGGACAATCTTCTGCATCTGTGCGAATAATCAATGTTTCTGAAAGTTTATCATGAACTCGTGGCATCTTTCATATCCCACCAGGCAGCATCCCTTCTGCAAGGCGCATCTAGATGTAAAGTGACATTCATTCTTTCTCAAGAAGATCGAGACAGCCAACCCTTAAAAGTTAAGAAAAAAAAAGAAAAAAATCAAGGTAAATACTTGAGATAAATAACAGACAAGTACAGAGGTCAGTCTCAGCAATTTCCCTCCAGACGTGTCACAGCAGGTTCTGAAAGAGAAACGTCTCACTGCAGACAGACATGTTCATTCACCTCAGTTTGTGTCGACTGAGACAGCATCCTGATCCGAATCCTAATGACACACCAACTTGCTAGAATTCAGTGGTCTGTGTGTCACAGAGCCGTGGCAGATCGGGCTGTGCTCTCAATACACACTCAAATCTGCACCTACAAAATCTCTGCAAAAGGGAAAAAAGACCATCAGAGGAGATCCTCCTGGCCTACACAACCATAATAATATACTGTAATATACAGTCCACTGCCTGTACGACTTTTGAAACCTCAGGTTAAAACTCCAAAATGCATTTGATTTTGTTTTTTTGTTTTTTTCCTTGCCGACTAGAAATAATCAGACATGTTTAAAGCCCCATAATTTAAAAGTAAGTATTCTAAATTATAAATGTCTACATGTAAGGTGAAGGGGGTTTGCATGGTGTCAGATCCACAGAGCTTTTTAGCCTACTGTATTTTGGCTCATTGTTTTGTTTCTACATCCTGTATATTCATATTCAACTTCATTTCACCAAAAAAAGAAAAAAGCTCAGATAAACTTAGGTAGCTGGTTAATAAAGAAAGTCAAACAGCAGCTAAACAGCTAAACAGACTGAAACATCACGAGTGTGTGGAGGCCAAAACAAGGAATACTGGTCATAACACTAAATGCAAACATTGCTGTGTGTCCTCTGGATGTGTAAATTATATTAATTGGCAACATTAGTCAAATTTATGAGTAAAGTTTAAGCTATACATTTGATTTCAGTGGCCAGAAAATATCCTAATGCAGCTTTAACCTTAATGGCAATGATGCAAATAAGACACACTGGTTAAGTATCAACCTGATCTCATAGAATTCCGGGCAGTTTCACGGAATCGCAAAAACTTCTGTGATGGACCCACGGAAGAATTCCGAGAAATAAACACGGCTCCATAAGTTAAGGAAAAGGTCGTGGGTGGGCTTACGGTTCAGTGACAAGCGGGAAGAATGGGACGAATGGGTTAAGGAAAAGAAGAATGCGACTTTAGGAAACATTACAGGCTTTCCGGGCTTCTCATTTTTTTCTTTCAAAAGAACGAAAAAAATACTCTGAAGGTTCCCCATTCTAAGCAAGCAGATTTAAAGGACATTATTAGGACGTCGGTGGTCAAGCCATCAAGCTCTAAAAATAAAAATAAGTCCAAATATCTTTAGGAGAAACCTAGCTGTGGAGACTCTATCGCTACCAAAGTCGCTACTAATGCTACTGTACGTCATCTTCTCATTGACTTTACATGCAATGTTTTCAGTGGTGACCACACAGACTTTTCGCACATTCCGTGCCACCGCCACATAATGCAGTTAACGGTTCGTGATCATTTCACGGATTTCTGTGAGACCAGGCTGTTTAAACCAATAAATCAATCAATCACAATCAATGAAGTATCAAACACTTACCCTTTGCAGTAACTTTGAAACCTTTTCCTCATTGGCAAAATGGAGAGCTGAGCTGATCAATGGAAGAGCAAAAGGTAGGTTCTAATAGAGTCTTAAGAGGATTGCCCATGTGCATTGTGATCAAAGTGAATTTAGCCGTAGTATTTAGGTCTAACTATTAGTATTAAGCATACAAGATGAAGGGCAGAAGTGGATTTTGCTGCAGGAGTAGTTTGAGAACTTCTTATGTATGTTTTAATACTATTAAAAAAAAACTGGATTCCTTTTATCTATATTAACTGCAGTAAAACGAAGGTTACTATAGCTGCCACGATCTGTGAAAGAGCTACAACTTATGAATTCCACATTTCACATCTGCAGGCTGCACAAAAAGATAGACTTTGTGAGGAATCACAGCCAAAAAGTTGCCTCTTAAGCGATTCTTGTGTGGGATCCCCTTGTGGTTGCATATCAGATCGCATCTGTATTCATTTCTAGTTTACACATTTCTAGTTTATTTGTTGCACCTCCAGAGCCAGGGTTTTCAATTAGGATTTCCCTGAAAAGGTGGCAAATGTTCCAAGCTTTTGACAGCAAGCCTTGACTGCATATCACCTAGATCCTTTTCTTTCCATTTTGAAAAGAGGGAAAATAATGTCACCTTGTGTTATATACAATGAGAACAAAAGGAAGAGCCAAACAGAGAGCAAGCACAAACAAGACAGAAATGAGGACAGGATGAGACAGAGACATAGACGAGGAGCAGGAAGGGATAGTAAAAGTCAGGAAAAAATGAAGCAAAGGCATTGGCTTTGTCATGACAGTCTCCTCTCCCATGGCGGGGAAGATGTGTGTTCACATGCTCCAGTAGTCAGGCTGAAAACCCGGGCCTGTTGCATTCACTCCAGCAGAGCAATAGCACTCATGGTTGCCTGGCTGGCAAAGAGCTCGTTATCCCCCATCCCTTCATCTGTTTGCTCCTCTTCTTTCTTCCCACACCACAAGCATCTGTATTCTGTTTGCTTCAACGAGCCCTGGCGTTTCCTGACCACCATGTAACAAGAAAACATACAGCGCCTTTTTTATTCTTCTCGCAAGACACAGGTGAAGACAAACAGCACGGCCAGCAGCCCAGGTGGCATTTGCGTCAGGCGATGCGCCCTGATCCTAAAAATCAAAAGCTGCACTGTCAAGCCGAATGTGGTGCTCCCACGGTGCCTGAACCGTCCTGCCGGTGACAGAAGTAACTCCCCAATCTCAAGAAAAGGAAATGAACAGCGATAATCTAATGGACTCGATCAACCAACAAGTGTCAAATGGAAATACACAGGCACGCATGAGGAGCCGGGCAGACTGAATACACTGGGTAATGAATACCGGTGGAAACGCAGGTCTTCTTCTTATCGGGCATATTTCAAATGTTTCTCATTAACTCCTGGAGTTTGTACTCCACCCATTAAATGTTCTCTGTTTTTGTGTGAATGGGATTGCATGAGCCAAGAACACTTGCTGAGTCAGTGGGTGGAGGGCAAGCAGAACGAAATACATTACTAATATTCTTTTTTCCCCCCTCTAGAACAGAAAGTGAATTTAAAGTAAGGCATTTTTGTAAGGCACAAAGTAAAAACAGGCTTGAGAGGGGGAGCAGATTGTGTTCAAAAAGGGAAAACGAGGACAAATATTTGCTGTCAAGTGTGGAATACCTCAATTTGTTCAAATGAAGTTGTGTAAATGCATCCACATAATGGAATACACTTTCAGGAGTAACAGCATAATTAGAAAACTGCCTGTGTTGCTTGAGAACCAAGGATGAAACTGCCAAAACTGTTCTTTGCAAATTGTTGATTTCCCTTGTGGCCACTGGTGACTGTTTGCTAAACACCTCACCCAAACAGCTACTGTCCAATTATAGCTTTGCAACAGTTATTAGGTGTGGCAGGCATTCTCCACTTCTTGAAGTTTCAGTGACAGTAGTAATCTGTATTTAAAGAGTCTTATTTTAGAATTTCCAAAAGCAAAAGTGTTTGGGAAGGAATTGATTAATGCGTGTTTATCAGCGTGAATGTATTCTGCAAAGGTAAGCATGTCTGGCTAACTTCCAGGACCAAGGAGCATTTCATACTTTTTTTGAGGGGTATGCTATAAAGAAAGCCTGTACAAAGCATGTCTGCTTTTTAGAAGATGCTTGGTGCTAACAAGTGCCTGGTAATGTTAGCACTTTTGTCCTTCTTAGTTTCGGAGATAGTGTTACTTTTGCCAGAAAAAACTGTTCTCTTGTCATGTTAAAAGTGAAACATACTCTTTTAAGATACAAAAAAATGAAGCGTAATTAAGCGTCTGTCTTGCTTGTTCAAGTATGTAAGCTGAGCAGCCAAACTGTTTTGTTGGATTAAATAATCAGTGTTTCCTGATTATACTACTATATACAACTAAATATTGTTAGAATTAACTCACACTGCACTCCAACACTAGATCAACGCTATTTCTTTATTTGAATGTCATCTGTTTAGTCTGAGTCTGAGTTTTTTTGTTGGATATTTATGTAGTCATTAAGTGCTTATTGAAGACCCTTTTAAAGACTTCTTGCTTTAAAACAAGTCTGCTGGAAACATTCAAAAGTCAGTCAGAGAGCGTTTTCAACCAGATCATGGAACTAACAATAGCAATTAGCAAGCTAGCTGGTCATTTCAGCTAGCCAAATCAATTTTGACCAACTAGAAATGAGAAACCGGCTTTGGTCTAAAAAAAAATCCCATCTGTTCAAATGTAGGAATTTTAAGAGCTAAGTCTGCCATTGCTGTCATTTTAAACTGCATATGTGCACTGTGACAAGCTTGAAAGGTCTAGCAACAGTAACTGAGTGGGGACAGCAATTGCAAGAAAGCTTTCTTCAGCCTCAGATAGGCTACATTTTGAGCAGTCAAAGGGCTGTGAAAGCTTTGTTTGCCAGTTTGATAAATGACAAGAAATGTACACACAAAATTAAAGGGATTCCATACACACACATGGAAGAGGCAAATAAATGAGAGGAAGACGAACAGTGATTAAATCCCATTGTCTGAAAATGGGTGCAATCACCATATTATGAAAAAAAGGATTAAGCAACAATGAGCTCTGTTGATTATCAATGTTTTATCAAGATTTTTTTTTTAACCAGTCACCGTTTCCCTCTTTCACTTAATTTGTCTCTGTTTCTTCTAACTTGTAACACTTTGATTTCTCATGTGGAGACAAACCCCACATCTGAAATGAGAAAAGTTCTCCACTCGAGCAGAAGCAGAGCTCAGTCCAGAGTGGTACACGTTGATTGAGCTGATGGTGTGAGTGGCTAAAGCCCCATAAGCCTTTTTCAACAAAGTCCCCAGAGGGCTTTTTCCGTGGTTCGGGAGTGTGTTGGGGCCCCTCTGGCTTCAGCTGACAGCCCCCAACCCTCGCCACTCCTCAGTTCCCGGCAGCTGCCAGGGTGAAGAGAATACTCTGAGTGGACACACGGTGACAGGAGCTGATGTGGTCAACAGCTTTCATTTCCTATGCTATGCCATTGATTCCCCGGACGGGTGACATTAGTGACACTCTCTTTTAATCTGTTGCAAAGAGCTTGACCTGTGGAGCACGTCTCCTGAGGATGAGAACAAACTCCAAATGGAAACTATCACCTTTTTTCTTGGCTGTTCCAGGGAAAAACCTCTCCACAGCGACACTTCTGGATCTAGGGGTTGTTTTGCTTCACAAAAAGAGAATCCCAAGAGGTGGGGTGGGCTGGGCTGACCGGAAAGGAGCAAAAGTGAGCAAATTGCAAAAAGAGAGGGGTTTTGAGATCAGTGATTAGATATTAACAGGAAAAAAAGAAAGACATACTGGCACCATGACTCTACAGGGAGGTGTTGGCACAAAATTTTCTCATGGATATCCGAAATCCAGGAGCGGCTTTAATTTGAGCTTGAGAAGAACGTTCTGCTTCCTCCGTGTGTTGTCAAAGCCGTTTGACATATTGTTTCAGGAGGGAACGGGAGGGTGTGCCGGTGTAGACACAAGCCTGCATTTGGCGAGCGAAATTAAAGGTCATTTTGAGAAAGTGAAAATTAATGTGCGCTATCAATTTCCGCCTTTAAAAAAAAGTGACATATTTCAGCCTGACACATTTTAATTAGGCCATCAATAGTATGGCAACAGTGGCTAATGGTGCAGAAGACACAACCAGGAAGAGTTGCCCTCACTTTAACTGTTGTGGACACATTTAAATGGCATTTAAAGCGCTGTGTTGACACAAACAGATTTGTTAGACTGTTCATGCAAAATAACATGATTTATGCTGTCAATATGTGCTGATTCTGTTGGTACTATTGGTAGAAAATAAAAATACATATTAATACACACCTATAGCCTCCTAATGTATCAATATCAAAACTGACTTGCAATGTAATTTGCACTCTTTGGATTCTGAGAGAAAATTGGGCCATCTGCATGGATCTAGGATACTGTACGTGATTTAATTACATTTCCTTTTTTTTGGAGAAAAGCAAAACAGTCTTCCACTGGCAGATTAGGAGAAACCTTCTTCATTAGCGACACACTCTTTAAACTGTTCCTGCTTTTGTCCCCCCCCTCTCCCTCCCTCCTCTGCCCAGAGAATAAATAAGATAAGGGAGAGCAATGAACACATCCATCATTCAAAGTGGAAAAGGGTAATTTAGCTTGGCCCTCCTGACAGTTTTACAACTTTGCACGCTATTCTATTTTAATTGGCAATCATGAATTAACTGAATGAAAGCCCTGTTCACTGCCGATGTCTTTCTCATTGCAGCTTTTAATTGGGTTGACTTGATGAGTTCCTGAGATAAAACCAGACAATATATTCTCATGATTGGCAACTCGTTTGTTGCCATATAATTAGGCCGCAGACAAATCAAGCACACAACTGTTTCCTTCTCAGCCGGGCCTCATCCTTTCATAGTACAGTGAAGAGTTGCATAAGACACGATGGATATTTGGAGCAAGATTCGGGCAGGCCTGTTGCTTCACACTGTTATCTGTCATTGTTCTGTCATGTACCGATTTGTCTCAAGCAATTATTGATCCTAAGGAAAGAGGACAAATGCTCAAGTTGTCACAAATCTGTTTTCTCATCCAAGCATGATCATACTTTTATAGGAAAATGAAAAAATCAAATGCTGCAATGATTTGATTTGAATAATATGTAAGTCCGCTCCAATAGAGCAAATTCCTAATGATTAAAACAATCCCTGAGGCTTCTCAGACTCACCCTACACTTTTACATTTAAGGTCAAATGTTCAAAGCTTTCCACAATTCTCCCTCCATTTTAAAAACAGGGGGAGAAAAAAAAGGAATTAAATATTAATGGGCTGATGAATAAATATTTTGTGTCTCCAGGACTCAGCACTTTCTCCCATTCCTGCAGCTGGCTTAATTAACTCCTCCTCAAGCCTTTTGTAAATTAACACATCTCTTTCGGTGTCCTTCGACATTGTTTTTGTTCTTCTTCTACTTTTTTTATTTTTTTCGGTCAAAATGTGTTAGACAGTTTTTTTTTGTGCTGCGATGTGCCATGGAGGGACGCATAATTATTTGACCTTAGTCACAGTTTTAACTTACAGTGCAGATTTTTCCCTTCAGATGTAAGTCAAATTGTTTGCTTGAGGCTAGAGTGCACATGCCAAATAGTACGTGAATCACTTCAAAATATAACACTTGTATTTCTGATATTTAGAGTACTGCTCGCCTGGAGCTTGGGTTACATTTTGGACAGTTCAGTATCTTGGTCTATGAGTCTTTAATCAGTTTGTCTCAGTTGGATACTGATACCCTATGACTATTTCTCTCTGTATTTTCTCAGCCTTCTTGTACAGAGACACAGACATCTTCCTAAAAAGAGCTCCACAGGTCTATTGATGAGATTATTAAATATTCTCTTTATTACTTTTCCCACAGATGGGAGGTTAGATGAAACACTCCATCTGCTTGGTCCTAAACTGTCAAAGCACAAGTGAAAACTATTTTAAAATGGTCAAATTTCAAATGCAAATGAATATCCGCTAAGCCCCGCCTTCATCAGTCACTGTTGCTACGCCTGTCAAGCTTTCCATTCTAGCACATATCTTGCCTGGGTTCAGACCTTTGTTTCAGCCCAGTCCAACGAGTTGACTGATTCATCATGACATGAAACAGCAGTTTCTTCATTGAAAAGAGCACCACGGGTGGAGAATAATGATTAACCAATCAGCACCACAGATGGAACTAACGCCGTTGTCAAGCTAGACGGCATGTCTTCTCAATATCACCCCATATCATACTTTGTTTGTATACTGTGCTGCACTCGGGTAACTACTGTTTTTTTTGTTGGACCTATGTTCCTATGCGTTTGTATCTAAGTGACTGATGGGAGCAACAATCTTTGACACTTGCTGCAGTCGGCAGCAGCAAAACAAGCTACAATGTAAATTAATAGGGCAATTCTACAGCTGGTATTTACCGCCACAAAAGTGCTCGTTTTGCCACCTACAGGCTCAGATTTATATTCTAAGTGGCTGACAACACTATGAAAAGGATTTCTAAGGAGGTCGACCTTTCTGTTAAAGAGTAAGAACATCCGTGAAATTGCATTTGCTAAAGCCACCAGACTCCATGTAAATAAACAGTAATTTTAGCATCGTATTATACACTTCAATCAACATAAAGACATAAAGAAAATAAAACTATGAAAAGCAGTTTTGGGTTGTCTTTACACTTTTCCAACCATCATAACTTAAGTTTTGGTTGAAATAAACACAGTTTATCAATTTACATGCAAAAATATACATATGCTATACATGCTAAACATATTGTTTTTGGAGTCTTTTGGGTTTAGCACTTCACATCAGAGACGTTTCTGGTTCAATAGAAAGTTCTTAAAGAGGTTTTAAAAAGGCCTATCTCTGTGGGGACCCTTTCCATAATGTTGTTAGACACTTAAAATAATAATAATCATTACATCGCAGACGGCCTGTGGCTGCCGCTTACAGCGTTCATGCTTAATACTGGAGTAATTTCAAAGATTGTTGTTCCTGTCTGTCACTCATATGTGTGAATCCCGGGGGATCGGGGTCAGTAGGCTGTTTACCAGACTTGCTTCCTGCTTCTTACAGTGCAGACGCTTTGCTGCTTGCTCCTGCCTCTGCTTGCATATTTTTGCTGATAATCTTGCTTTTCCTCTGAGAGAAACTATGAGCAACGGCTCTTGGATATTTATAAATCATTGGACTATACATTTTTGGTAGCCATAGTAGGCTATTGCCATATTTTAACATTTTTCTGCCTGAGCGTGGCCTACCAATAGCTCAAGCCTGTCCTACAGTGACTGCAGCTAAAGCTAATTAGCAGCAAGATGCCTCCTTTTCCGTGGATGACTACTACAAACTCCTTCAGAAGATTGCACTTGGAAACCAAGGTTCACCTATTAGAAGTGAACGTGGAAGTGAACAGATCTTGTGGAAATGACACCACTTTACCATGGACCCAAAACAATGGACAAAAGCATGCTAACACACGGCTAATTAGCACCAAGAAGACTACAAAGAAACAGGAGGGCAGTGGAACGGGTAATAAATCAACAAGTGGTAGTCCTCCCTGGAACTCGGCTGGTGCGAAGCCTAAGAGTAAATCATTTTCCTGGGAAATGGGAGGACGACTAACGGGCAGGGCACAGCGCCCTGAGATCTGTGATACGACCGGCTGGCCTGCATTATCATCCCAGCAGAGCGCCTCTTCAACCCCTGTACCTAGTCGGACACAGCCGTGGACAGCTGCAAAAGGGAAAATAAGCAACAAAATGCCTCCTGTTAGAATTTTTTGAGACTAACGTCGTGTTCTGTTGGATCTCTGAGGAAGGAGGCTCGGGGGTCGAATTGAGAATTTAAGAAAAAGGTTTAATGCAACAGAGTGATGAGGATGATGAGACAAAGACAAACACAATAACAAGGACAACATGAAACATAATAACACTGCAGCTGACAGCGGACTGATCCACGCTCCCCCTGACGGAGTCACGTGAATGCAGTCCAGAATATCCATGAATCGCACTCATTTATGCCGTGCACCCGGGGGCTGCTCCTTTTCACCTGGTGCATTCAAACCCCTTCTCATTGGTCCGTTGTTGTCATGACATCATGCCGAGCGCACCTTTGCTGTCCAATGAGAGTTAAAATGCTGGTAGACTCTGTCACTTTGGGGGTCGTTTGTGGTGACAGAACAAAAGGTTCTGTCGTCTAAATGTGAAATTCTATCATCAATACAGTTGAATCAACATTGTATTGTCTTAGCCTAGACTAAGACCCCAGGGGGCTGGAGACAGTAGGCCACCTTTTGTTGCGTGGCAAGGTGTTCCTTTCCTGTCAGTGGTAATGAGGGGGGAGAATGAGTGACACAGGTATGCAATATTTTTAACCTTGCTCCATCATACATAGTTTAACTTTTCAGAACTCAACAATCCCTCCTTTTTCACACCTTTGGTGTGAAAATACTATAAACGTAACTGAAAACAACGTCTTGTCTTATATGAACATAAAAATATAACCAAAAATGTAAACATCAGCTGCAAAAGTTGTAAGAAACAAACATGATTTTACAAACGATTCATTTTCTTTTGACCTCATCTGACTCCTTTTCTTGTAAACAATGCAATGTTCTTTAACACAACTGTTGCTCCTATAGCTGATATTACTCAGTGATTAGTGACTAACTTTTGAAACAAAAAACAAATCAGAAGATACTAGAAGTCTTTGACCAGGTGAAAAAAAAAAACAATGGGAATTTAAATCATTTAACAGGAAGGAGAACAAAAAAATCTAGGAAGGAAAAAAAATCTTAAATCTCTAAATCAAAAGAATAGCATATCAACATAAACATGTATAATCAGAAGAAAACAGATAAACTCCTAACTAAATGTAACTTTCTAATCCAAATCTGCACAATTAACCTTATACTTAATCTCAACTCTGTTTGAAGTCCAGCTTTTTGAAAGTTCCTTGTTCACTTTCGTCTAATCTGGAAACAAAGTCTTTGGGAAAAAAATAAAAATTCTCAGATCGGTTCTGGTTCATTAGGCTGCATGATGTCACCGCAACTGACCACGGCGCTTTCCATGATGTCACATTTGTGCGCCCACTCGGCGGCCGCTGCTGGATATTCAGGTTCTTTACCGGTTGGATGGAAAGGTGACTGAATGCACCCTCCTTTTATCAACACCTTCCTTTTCCCTCCTTTTATCAACACCTTCCTTTTCCCTCCTTTTATCAACACCTTCCTTTTCCCTCCTTTTCTGAAACATTGTTTGTTTCAGAAACATCAAGAGGAAAGATGATGACGCTATGCTTAATGTGCCCCTGAGTGGAACGCATCATGGAATCAGGACACTCCCCTCACGTCCGACACCTGGTGTGGATGTCATCGCGGGTCTAACTGGGAAACATTGGGATGGACCAGCTGGGTGTGCCTCCACTCCAGCACCTGGAGTTGATCTGGTCAGCAGAAATCCGCATCAGGAAGGGGACTCCAGTCTCCCTCCTCTTTGCTGACAGTGTCAGGAGCCACCGCAGGAAGTCAGCAACAGCGACACTCCAAGCTCTCTGTCGGCGTCTGGTCAGATGTTTGTTGGCCCCCTGCTGGGCTGTTGGTCCCATGCTGTGTGGGGTGTCCTTTACTGCAGGGCTGGTAGCCAAGTCAACAGCACCCAGAATAAAACTTGCTCCACCTGGATCTGGATTTCTTGAACAGCTGAAGCCATCAGTCTCTGCTTTCACCTGTGAATAAATGGTTTTGACAGACTTTCTGCTTTTCAGAAGTCATATTAGTGTTTCAATCTGGGAGGAAAGAACTGTGATATGAGTTTGTCTTTGATCTGTCCATTCATTTCTCTTGGAGGAGAAATGCTTTCCTTGATCTCTGTGTTTTCCAAAGTCCTTAACACAATGGGCAAAACTTCAGTCCAAAACACAAAAAAAATATGAAATTACCCATCCAAAATCATCAGTCCATTGAAAATATACGTACATATCACCAATCCCAAATACATATATTCAAAGAATAAAACCACCGCAATTCTTCACTATATAAAATTCCCAATATCTCTCAAGGAGGCTGGGCTGCTGATTGATCCTTTCAATTCAAAATTTTGACAAATTTTCCAACAGATTGCTATTTTTGGAGCAAATTAATGTCAATATCAGTCTTGTATCACGTTCTGTGCCACAACACTCTCAGAAGAAGTTTGTTTCAACGTTCTGTGTGGCCAGCACAGAAGTTTAGCAAATCTACATTCTCACTTTTTTTTTTTTTTTTTAAACATTTTTACAAACTAGGGAGAAAAAATAAAAATCAAACCAAAGAGAAACAGCAGCAGAAAAGCTACCGTCTTGACTAAAAACGTGCATCCCCACCCCTACAGAAAATCAAAAGGTTGAGTGAAAGAAAGAATAAACCCAAACAAAGACATCATGAAAAACAAATTTCAGAATGAATATAAATGCAATGAACTCAAAAATGTGGAAAACCTCTTATTTATCATTTCAAGTCAAAAAACAAACCAATTTTGAGTCAAAATGCCAAATATGCATTTACGAATGTGTCCATTTAAAACCCTTATAAGCTACAATTCCTCTCTGGAACTTTTCTTCTAATGTCAAGTTGCTTAAGGCAGCTCAAACTATTCCCACCACTTTTCAGTTGACTTTACTGGAATGTTTAATTTGACTTGCAATGAGCTCTATCAAATCACTCTGACACAATGTTACTCAAAACACCAACCCAAAAGAATAAAAGAGAACGGAAAAGAAAAACAGATTAATCCAAAATTCAAACGCACTTATCAATTACAAACATTTGAGAACATTACTCAATGCTGAATGTCACCATGATTCTTTGATGAGCATTCACTATTAAGACTGTCTGAGTATATATATGGATGATTTAATCTGTCTGCATCGAGGTGTGAAAACCCCCAGTCCCTCCTTGGGAGTCCTTCATTAACACAGGAGACAACAAGGGAGGTTTTGAAAGAGCAAATTAACACTTAGTAAAACTCAAATTTCTTTGTTTCCAATTTAATTCTCCTCTTTATGAGCCAAGTTTCTACTGCTTGAGCATGCACGTTCCCAATTCAACAAATCAAATATCCATACAATGAGTTATTTACAGTCATCATCAGCACAGCTGGAGCCGCCTTCTACCAGCTCCCAGCAACACAGCCAACCTTTGCACCAGGCTATGTTTTATCACAAAACACTCAAATTACACCACTTAAATGTTTTTACACGATTAATTATTTACAGTATTCACACTCCTAGTTTTAATTGTTCCTATTTTTATCAACTAGATCCACTCTTGTGATCTCGATTCGCCTTCTTACTGGCTCAGAACCGAACCCTCTGTTGCAGGTTTTTTGCCTTCCGTGCAGGACTTTTAAACTAAGGAACACAATAACAAACACTAATTGTCAGCGCTGTGCTACTGTGCCCTCAGAAGAATTCCAGAGGAACAATCCACTCTCAGTGCAAGATTCCCGGAAAAACTTCTCACCTTCCGTGCAGGTTTTTTTAAAGACTAAGGTACACAAGAACAAATCAGTGTCAATTGTCCTGCAAGCTTATGCCCTCCGTGCAGGTCTTACTAAACTCAGTTGAAAAACGACAAAACAGTGCTCTGCTCTTGTGCCCTCAAAAGAATTCCCAAGAAACAATTCCCAGATCGAGACCTTAATCTACCACTCCCAGGGAAAAAGTCCTCGAAAACACTTCTGACCTTCCGTGCAGGTTTTTCTAACATTAGGCAGCAAAACGAGAACTGACAAGCATTAGACTGGGACCAGCACCCGTCGTCACCGCGATGCCGGTTAATCCAGCTCCCACAATCTCACAGTCTGTTAAACTGGCTTTAAAAGAAAAGACTTGGTCTCGCATTTGCCCCTCACAGAGACTATCACTCTGTCGCCGTCCCTTATCGGTCTTTTTATCTAAAATTTAACGGGATTCTAAACCTGGCCGTCTATCGGACTTCTAAAGTGCACTAAAATTCCGGACCTTCCTTGCAGGGTTTTTTCAATTGACCTTCCTCGCAGGATTTTACATATCACATACAAACAATCAACTACACAAACACACTTGCTTAAGCTCATTCTCAACACTGCTTCAGTTGCTCATTACTTTTACAGACTTACGGCGGTGATGTCTACTGAATCTACACGTCTAAATGTTTTCACATCTACCTAAGCTACGCAGCGTTTTGATAAAACAGGGTCTCTGCTCACCTCTCAATTTTTCGGGCCCATGTGTAGATTCAGTAACTCACCATGATCCAGTCTTTTGAATTTGTCCGTCCTTTTCCTCAGAGAATCCACGTCTGGGGTCACCATCTGTTAGAATTTTTTGAGACTAACGTCGTGTTCTGTTGGATCTCTGAGGAAGGAGGCTCGAGGGTCGAATTGAGAATTTAAGAAAAAGGTTTAATGCAACAGAATGATGAGGATGATAAGACAAAGACATAGACAATAACAAAGACAACATGAAACATAATAACACTGCAGCTGACAGCGGACTGATCCACGCTCCCCCTGATGGAGTCACGTGAATGCAGCCCAGAATATCCATGAATCGCACTCATTTATGCCGTGCACCCGGGGGCTGCTCCTTTTCACCTGGTGCATTCAAACCCCTTCTCATTGGTCCGTTGTTGTCATGACATCATGCCGAGCGCACCTTTGCTGTCCAATGAGAGTTAAAATGCTGGTAGACTCTGTCACTTTGGGGGTCGTTTGTGGTGACAGAACAAAAGGTTCTGTCGTCTAAATGTGAAATTCTATCATCAATACAGTTGAATCAACATTGTATTGTCTTAGCCTAGACTAAGACCCCAGGGGGCTGGAGACAGTAGGCCACCTTTTGTTGCGTGGCAAGGTGTTCCTTTCCTGTCAGTGGTAATGAGGGGGGAGAATGAGTGACACAGGTATGCAATATTTTTAACCTTGCTCCATCATACATAGTTTAACTTTTCAGAACTCAACACTCCCCAACAACTTTGTTTGCAACAAGATAACAGATATGCTCCTCTGCTGCTGGACGATGGACAGCCATCTGATGACCAGGATTGCGTCTCATCGCCACACAGCAGGGTAAGGACCAAGAGCAATTCAAAAAGTAAAAAGCCAACAACTGGGCCTCAAACCCTGATTGTGGGTGACTCTGCTGTAAAAGATTTAAAAAACAGTAAAAACACCAAAATACTCTGTTTTCCCAAAGACACTGTGTCTGACTTGACCCAAAGAATCCCAGATATCATGGCAGAACACCCAACTGTGAAGAACATTATACTACATATAGGGTCGCATGATGTTGTAAAGCAACAGTCTGAATTGCAGAAACTGGACTTTATGGAACTGCTAAACAAAGTCAGCTCTTTAAACGCAGATGTGTTTATCAGTGGCCCTATACCGCCAGTGAGAAGAGGAGCCGAGAGATTCAGCCGACTGTTGGCACTAAACAAATGGCTGTCAACTCAATGTATTGTCCATTCTCTGCAGTTCATTGACAATTTTAACATTTTCTGGGAGCGGTTACATCTTTTTAAAGCAGATGGACTTTTCCTTAACAGGCCAGGAGTAAAGCTGTTCACCTCTAACCTACTTTACTCTCTACGCTACACTGCTCCCCCCGTCAAGGACACAAGACCAGACCAATCTAAACAAGAGGAAAATAAAACAAAGTGCGGCAGTGATTCACCACAGCCCCCACCTGTGCACAGATTTGACCGTGGGAGACCAGACAGCAGAGATACGGAACCCCAACTCTCCTTTTCACCCGTCCAGCACCCCTCAAACCCCCCTACCAGCCCCGAATCCCTTGAGGAGCCATCGCTATCTCCACGCACTCTTTCCCCTACCCACATGTTGGAGTTCACTGACCAGATGAAGCAGCTGGTAGATGTTGGAACCAAATTTACCCCCCTTCCTTCACCCATGACTCAACCCCGGACAAAAGTAAAACGCCAGGCACCTCTGCCCGATAAGGACGCTTGTGTGCAAAATCCAGCAAGCAAAAACTGATATGTGCCGGGCCTAGGCTCCAGGACTAGTGACACTCATGACTTTTTCAAAGACAAGCCCGGGCCCTGTGTTTTCAATTCTTCCTCAATTTATGTTGTGATAGGCAATAGAAAAATGATGGTGAATAAGCACTTAACTGCAAACTTAGCAAATTTAGCATCCATTCCTCGTCAGCCACAGCCTGTTACAAAAAATGAGAACACACTAACACTAGCTTTACTAAACATCAGGTCTTTGGCAGGAAAATCCTTTTTAATTAATGATTTTATTATTAATCACAATCTAGATTTTATGTTTTTAACTGAGACCTGGTTAGACCATAATAACAGCGCTGCTGTTCTCATCGAGTCAGCTCCCCCTAACTTCAGTTTTATGAGCGAGAATAGAGTGAATAAGAAAGGAGGTGGAGTTGCCATTTTGTTTAATGACTCATTCCACTGTACGCAAATATGTTATGGAAATTTTGCTTCTTTTGAATATGTGGTTCTACAGTTGAGATCGTCCCCTCAAGCAATATTTCTAAATATCTATAGGCCACCTAAATATTGTGCAACCTTTATTGATGACTTCACTGAACTGCTGTCTATAATCTGCATTAACTTTGATTGTGTAATCATTGTGGGTGATTTTAACATTCATGTTGACAACCCCAGGACAGGGGGACCAAAGAACTGTGTTGTGTTTTGAGAACTATGGACTGACTCAGCATGTGACAGAGCCCACGCACAATAAGGGGCACACTCTGGACTTGATTGTCTCCAAGGGTCTGAATATTTCCAAGGTTGTGGTGACTGACGTTGCTCTGTCTGATCATTCCTGTGTTTTCTTTAACGGCTCTATCTCTGTGCCCAAAAGTGTCCAAACAAAGATAATCAGAAAACGGTATATCACTGAAAACACCAGTGAAAAATTTACTCAGCTTTTCTCCGCCGCACCCGCCCCTGGGCTCTCAGTCACTGAGCTTGTAGATCATTTCAACTGTAAAATTACAAATGTTATTGATGCCATTGCTCCCACTAAGGTCAAAGTTGTCTCTTGTAAGAAAAGGTCTCCATGGAGAAATGTCCCACTGGTGAGAACAGAAAAAAGAGAGTGTCGAAAAGCTGAACGAAGGTGGCGAAAAACAAATCTCCTGGTCCATTATAACACCTATAAAGAGAGACTTCGCATTTATAATTTGGAACTGAGGAATGCAAGGCGGTCCTTCTTCTCTGATATTATCTCTAGAAACAATAATAATTCACGTGCTTTGTTTGCTACTGTCGATAGGTTAACAAACCCTCCAGTACCAGTAGCATCTGAACTTTTATCTTCCAAGGCCTGCAATGACTTTGCCTCCTTCTTCAAAGAAAAATTCAAAAGATTAGACAAACAGTTAGTGCCTCCATATCAAGTACAGGATGTGTGTTGTCACAGTGTTCAAGCAGAACTAGTTCCAATATGACTGAGTTTCATGCGATCAACCATAAAAACCTGGAGGACATTATACAACATCTGAAAACTTCCTCCTGTTGCCTTGATATTCTACCAACGGGTGTTTTCAAAAATGTCTTGAATTGTTTGTCTTCTGATCTTCTACAGATTGTGAACACATCTCTTCTTTCAGGAATCTTTCCACAGGCCTTGAAAACTGCAGTAATCAAGCCACTCTTAAAAAGAACAATCTAGACACATCCCTAATGAGCAACTATAGGCCAATATCAAACCTTCCGTTCTTAAGTAAAATCATTGAAAAAGCAGTTTTTCAACAACTCAATTATTTCTTGTCACTAAACAACAGCTTTGATACCTTTCAGTCGGGCTTCCGACCACACCACAGCACTGAGACGGCTCTCGTTAAGGTCTTTAATGACATCCACCTTAACACAGATAATGGCAAAATTTCAGTCTTAGTATTACTTGATCTCAGTGCTGCATTTGACACGGTCGACCACGACATATTACTAGACCGATTGGAAAACTGGGTTGGTCTTTCTGGCTCAGTACTAAACTGGTTTGAATCTTACTTACAGAATAGGGATTACTTTGTGTCAATAGGTAATTATACATCTGAGCGTACAAATATGACGTGTGGAGTTCCCCAAGGCTCCATTCTGGGGCCTCTTCTGTTTAACATCTACATGCTTCCACTGGCTCAGATTATGGAAAACAACAAAATAAGTTACCATAGTTATGCGGATGACACACAAATTTACATAACCTTATCGCCAGGACTATAGTCCAATACAAAAACTGACTAAGTGTATTGAACAAATTAACGGCTGGATGTGCCAAAACTTTCTGAAATTAAATGAGGAAAAACTGAGGTGGTTGTTTTTGGAGCAAAAGAGGAAAGATTAAAAGTTTGCGCTCAGCTTCAAACAACAATGTTAAAAACAACAGACAAAGCCAGAAATCTTGGTGTAATCATGGACTCTGACCTGAATTTTAACAGCCATATAAAGACAATTACAAAGTCAGCCTATTATCACCTTAAGAATATATCAAGGGTTAAAGGACTTATGTGTCAACAGGATTTGGAAAAACTTGTCCATGCTTTCATCTTCAGTAGACTTGACTACTGTAACGGGTCTTTACAGGTCTCCCTAAAAATCAATCAGACAGCTGCAGCTGATTCAGAACGCTGCTGCTCGAGTCCTCACTAAGACCAAGAAACTGGATCACATCACTCCAGTTCTGAAGTCCTTACACTGGCTTCCTGTGCCCCAAAGAATTGATTTCAAAGTTCTTTTGCTAGTTTATAAATCACTAAACGGTTTAGGGCCAAAATACATTTCTGATCTGCTAGTACACTATGACCCCCCCAGACCTCTAAGGTCATCTGGGACAGGTCTACTGTCTGTTCCTAGAGTCAGAACTAAACAGGGGAAGCAGCGTTCAGTTTCTATGCTCCTCATATCTGGAATAAACTCCCAGAAACCTGCAGGTCTGCTGCTACTCTTAGCTCTTTTAAATCAATGCTGAAGACCTTTCTTTTCGATGTTGCCTTTCTTTAAATTATGTTCATTTCTTTCTTTTATACTGCACTGTAACTTTTATTCTTGTGTTTTATTTGATTATATATATATATATATATATATATATATATATATATATATATATTTTTTTTTTTTTTTTTTTTTTTTTTTTTTTATTTATTTATTTTTTTTTTTTTTTAAACTGTTTCTTCTGTGTTTTATCGGTTTTATTTTCTTTTAACTGTTTTTGTGTAAAGCACTTTGAATTGCCCTGTTGCTGAAATGTGCTATATAAATAAAGCTGCCTTGCCTTGCCTAAGGCTATTTCATTCACATTAACGTCGGCTAAAGTTGTTCTTTTCTCAAATAGAAATGATGCTGAGTAATTAATAAATTAGTCATGACAAAAAGAGTTTGATATGTTAGTGTAATATAATGTGACGTTAGCTAGCTTGCTAACGTCACATTATATTACACTTACATATCAAACTTTTTTTGTACAGCTTGTTGAATAGAAATGCGTTATGTTACATTATGTGTGTGCACTGATAGGCTTAAAATTGTGTTTTGGTCAATATGATGTTAAGTAGCTGATCAGTGGGTTTACTGCAGTTAGTATCCTCTGTCCCAGTCAAAAGCTAATATTTATGTGGAGGATGCAAGATAATTTCAAAATTATAATAAGCGTGGTGAACTTTTGAATCTAACTCATATTTAGACATCTAAGGTTAAGGATTTGTGTTGTTGTTGCCCAGATAAAATGACAGAAAAAAACAATAAACTGGACATAAGATCCTTTTTCAGTACACCAAATTGCCAAGTAAGTACAATAAGTCCTCATATCAAGACAATTTGGTAACATCTTTATAAGAATGAGTGCTTATGGAAATACTAACGTCACTCTGTCATAGGCAAAGGAGACAAAGAACTGAGGAACAGGGAGACCAGGGACAGTCCAGTGTAGAGTCTCAGGTACGTGTGTTGAGCTTAGTTAATATTTTTGGAGGTGTGTCGCTGTCAGGGTGAGCAGATGAGCTTTACCAGTGGCTCACTAATTTTCATTATGATCATCTGATTTAACAAGTGTTATAAAAAAGTCTTTATAGAAGTCTTGCTATTTGGTTGGATGAGGTAGTTACTACAAGTATGGAACACATATATCTTTCCTTTCCATGAGTCAGACTGTTCTGAGATAGTGAGAGTAGAGGAAAGGTCAAAACCAGGGACAGATCCAGAAAGAGCAGCGCAAGGAGATAATATTGCTAGCACCAGCACAGGGGACAGGAGCACTGTTTTTAGTTCAGATCTCAGTGACTGACTGATTACAGCCCATCAGCCAAGGGGGTCTTATGTTTTTACTGCAGCAAAGGTATGTTAAACCAGTCCTCTTTAGGTCATAGACTTGATGCTGCTTTCATCAGTACAGGATTTAGAAACTGGAGAAAAAAATTTTTGAACCCACCAGACCTCCCAAGCACATCGACATTATGTGACTGTGAGGGCACATCAGTCAAACCCAGTCAGTACCCAGTTATCAAGTGCATGGGGTAAACAGCAGCAGGTGGCAAGACATTGCTTGAGGAAAATTGTAAGCTAAGTGAAGCATGTTGCAAGGCAAAAAAAATCTTTAAGAGGCTATACTGAAGAAAGTGATAATCTGTATCAGCTCCTGCAACTTAGAGGAGAAGAGGGTGATCCAATTTTATTGAAATGGCTAACAGATCGCACCACTGCATACGCAAGCCCTAAATCACAAAATGAAATCCTGAGCATTATGGCCACGATAATCAGAGGCAATGCCAGTGACATAAGTTCTCCGAACCTTGTTCAGTTTTCTGAGATAGTGGATGGTTTGCAGGATATTTCTGGTGTTCAGCAGGAACGTGTCTGTTTGCGCTATGTGGACCACAAGAGCAGTTTATTGGGTAGTACAGTGTATCAGAAACAACAGGCCAGAGCCTTGCCAAGATGGTAACTGATGTGCTGTTGAGGCTCAATCTGCCCATGTCTGCTTTACGTGGGCAGAGCTATGATGCTGCCTCAAAGATGGCAGGAAAGTACAGCGGTGCACAAGAAATAGTAAGGGAGCAGCAGCCATTAGCCCACTTTGTGCATTGTGGCGCACACTGTGTCAATCTAATCACACAGGCTGGCTGCTCAGCCTCCACAATAATCCGGGTCTGCCTTTCTTGGGTCCACCAGTTAGGTGTCCTTTTTGGCCAGTAAGGGAAATTTAAAAGATTGTTTGAAAACATAGTTACCTCTGAAAATGTACCCATCATCACACTGAAACCCCTATGTGCAAGCAGGTGGACTGTGCGCAATTCTGCTGTAAAAGCTGTGCTAGGGCAGTAGGAGCGGGTACTTGGCAGCCTAAAGGAAATGGTAAAAAATACATACAGAACAGCTTTAACTGCCAGTGGCTTATATGAGCACTTTAGCAAAGGACTGTGTTGGGTCTCACACTTGCTGTTGTTGGAGAGCTTGAGTGCCTTAACTCAACTTTTTTGACCACCTGCCACAGGTGTCTGTGTCACTTTTTACAAGCCACTTTGTTGCCTCATAAAGGTGACAAACAGGAATTGCTGTGTCTCTATGAGCCTACTCGTGGACATTGCGCCATTGCAGTAGTAGGGGGGCCGGGCTGGGACACACAATGATACAGTTTGATAAAGTACTTATTGGACCTTAACTTATCATTGCACCTTCAATAATGTAACTGTCCTCAATTTAGGTCATCCTGTACGTCTCTTCGGCGGTTTTTCCTGCATCCACTGTGTGTGAGTGTGTGTGTTTGTGTGTGTGCGCGCGTCAGTCGCGGGGGGAACAGAGCAACAGCTCTGCCTGCTGCAGCGAGCCGACAGGTTGAAACAGCAGCAACTTTTAGCAACTTAAGAGTGAAGAAATGTTACAGCGTACATTGATGTTAAACTGTTTACAGGTTGGCAGGACTTCTTTCGCTGTACATTTTGTTGGTGAGATTTGTCACATACCTCTTATCTTCATATCAGAAACAAGGAAATTAATTTGACCCGTTCTCACTCCCGCTTGGTCAGTGGCTGCATGGGGGACTGCTGGGAGTGTTGCGAGTAATGAAAATGTCTTCCTGTGATGCAGGCCCCTGATTGGTCCGGGCCTGAAAGCAACTGCGCACCCTGCTTACTGATAGTTATGCGTGTGAATCACTCAGTTCTCATTGGCTCCCAGCCAACGTGGCAGGTAGATTGACACTATTACCCGCCAATTGCAAAATTCACCTGCATTTGGCGGGTGTTAATTTCATGCCCTGCTGACTGCAAAAGTCAGAGGGTGTCCTTCTGACCGGAATGTTAAGTGATACAATAAATGAGTACCTGAGTTGCATAGAGGTTCTTTCTCAGTACAATTGTCCCTCTTTCGCAGATATACCCCTGTAGCAGCAGTGGAGAGGCAGCAGAGGCCCTAAGGGGAATACCAGTGGAGGTGCGGGGGTTGTTTGATCAAGTTGAGGTCCTCGTCAGAATTTTGATGGTGGTGCCAGTGTCCTTATGTGAACCTGAGAGGAGCTTCAGTGCATTGCGGAGACTAAAGACATGGCCAAGGGCGACAATGGACCTAGACGGACTTAACAGTCTGTTAGTCTGCCATGCGCATAAAGAAAGGCTGGACAGCCTTTAAATAAACAACATATGCCAAGAGTTTGTGGGGGCCAGTGATACCTGGAAAAATGTATTTGGTACTTTTGTTTAGTGCCTATGTCGTCTTGTAAGTGTGCTTTAAATTATAGTTGTTTAGTGCCTGTCCCATCATGTAACTTTTTTTATTTCTAGTTCTAGAGCAGTTACTATAGGCTAATACATTTATTTGTTACAAAAGCATTGTATTTCTTTTATATGGGGACACTTATTCAATGTTTTAAGGTATTTTTGTGGCTTGATTGTAACCAACTTAAAAATGAATAAATGGTTTTAAAAAAGAATATTTTGGTCAATTTAGTCAGCTTTTTCATAATATTAAGGCTTTTTCTCTGTGTTCACATGTCCTCTATAATAACTGTGGCTGTTTTATTTGTGTCCCTTTCAAAAATTGGTCTTCATTTATTTCATTTATTAGATGAGATTTACGCCCATGCAGTCACTTGCACACAAAAACATATTCCAGGTTGAGAAAAAAAAAATCCCAGATTTACCCTTTAAAAAAAAGTTTTTTATGCTAATTTTACTGCTATTGGCGTGATAGTCTTCGTATACTAATGCCAAAAAATGCAAGACCAGACTTGTTTTCACACTTTTTAATCCATTCCTTACACTATTGTGGTCTTGGTTTTGGAAAGGCAAAAAAAATGTAACCTCCCTCCAAATGCTGAATTTCAATCAGGAGACATGTTTGCAGATATGCAAATAAGGTTTATTGTACAGCTCAATGAAAGGTACAAAGTATTTGGCAATTAGACTCTATCGCACAAATATTTCATGTATCTATATAGGGGTAGAGTAGAGAACCATCAGACCCCCCCAATGGACTCTAGACACCGGTGGTGACGACAAAGGGTCCGGTCAGCTAGATGACTGGAGGTGGAAGGGGAGGTGGAGGGTTGCACGCTTTGCCTGCAACGACAGCTGAATAGCAAAGGGAGAACAGAATTTTTAAAGCAGGGCTGTGCCTCTGTGATTGGACCTTGCAATTTGTGTTATGATTCTGATTGGTTTAGCAGGAAGGTGAACGCCTGATTCAAATTAGGTAGAGTATTGATTAAGAGTTGGGTCTTCCTTCAATCAGGAGACTAGTTGCAAATATTCAACAGTTATACACAGCATGATGACATGTATATTTATTTGGATACCAGCTGCATTGATTTAGGAGAGCATCAATTAAAAGTCTTTCTGAAAGAATTTACGCTGAGCTACATATGTCCCATTCACATTCAAAATGTAGAGAAAATTGGTTGGAGAAAAAATGTCACCATGGAGTACAATCAAGGTTCCACTGTGTGGGTCTGGCTTTTCCATTCAAAATGCTGTCCTGGCTAAATGTGTCCTATTTGTAGTTATTTTGTGGATTCTTTCCTGAATTACTTGCACTGTCAGTAAGAGTCCTCTTCATGGCTAATATTTGTTTTTTCTTTGGCCTATGCTTGCCCCTCAGATGCTGCCCTGTCACTTCTGCGAGCAAGTGATAAATGTGACGTTACTCCATCAGAGGATCATTAAATGTCAGGTCCTGCCGTGACAGCGGAACGTCATGACAGAAAGTCAATGAAGTGGGGGAGGAGTTGTGCGAGTGGAGGAATCGCCTGGTGAAAAAGCCTGCTGGGAAGGATCAATGGCTCATCTAACACCCACATGCCCACTCCCGAACCAGGCAACACCACTCATACCACTCCCCGCCTGGCAATGAGTTTGTCCAGCTGCTCGGAATGAGTGTGCGCAGTCACATGCAACACCTTGGGGTGATTTGTTGATATATTACAAGGAAGGATTGGTGACAAAAACAGTAAAGTCGACTTTGCACTCTCCTATACTTATATTCCGTGTTCTCAAATTACCGGCCACAAGTCTCTTATTTTAGACCGGCCAGGTCTCCTTTTGTAAACAAGGCATGAATAAACTCAATCTCTATCTCTATCAGAATAGGTATGCTGCTGTGATGTCAAATACATCTGTTAATGTATATCAAATTACACATAGCACAATAGTGAACAAGACTTCTGAAATTTGTTCTTCTTGGCATTGGTGATAAGAGAAAAAAACAAGCCCCTTTTCACCTTCTGAATAACAAATGTGCCATTCCTGAAAGCAGTTCCTAGCTACAATGGCACAGAGGGTCATATCACATATCACGCTACCTGCACTTCCGAGGCGAAGACTGCTTCATCTGCCTGCAGTGTACACAGGTCCACGAGACCCTCCTCCTCCTGCAGCTCCTTATCTTCTGATGTCACTTTTTGCTCCATTTCTCTGTCAAAAAAAACAAATAAAAAGTGATAAACATAACAAAAACTAGATTGCTCCGCCATGCGTGCACACCTTACAATGTGGTCCAAGGATAATCGACACATTATTAAACACAATATTCTATATTATTTAGGTTGCTGTCCAAATCTACTGATACTAGAATGAGGTGGATGTCATGCGCCGGTTTGACCAGATGCTCTCCACATTGTTTTTACGTTGATATGCTTGGGTGGCTTGCAAAAACAGTATAATGGCAGGGAAAACCCTGATGGTGAAAAATCAAGAGGAAATCGAAACAGCAGAGAGGAAATGGCTTGACCATACCTGGATTAGATTAAATGTTTGTCTCTAATGCTTCTAGTATCCTTTATATATTGCAATGCTGTGTGTACCACCATCATTTGGAATTGAGTGTTAGATTTAAAAGTATTCAAACATATTTTGGTACCATACCCCCCCCCCCCCCTTTGTTTTTAGTTTCTTTTAGTTATTTAGTATTTAGCATTCATTTATTCTCTGGTATGATTAATGCAGACTATGTATTGTTTAATGTTGTGTTAAGAATGTGCCTGGCCACAAACGAAGTTCCCTCACACGAAAAATAAAGTTCTTTTGATTTGATTTGAACATACATTGTGTGGGTGTGGAGGAAAATTCACTCAAACACTTTTTTTCTAAAGTGCTATTTATAACTAATTATGAACTACAAGGGTGCCAATCATGTCACCATGTGGAGAAAAAATGAGCAAATGGCATATTTATCTCACAGAACTTGAGTCAGTGGTAAAATTAATATCCTTTGTTTTGTTAAAATTGCAGCAGTGTTCAAGGACAGTTGTAGTAAGATATATTTTTGTTAAGAAAGAAAAAAAAAAAAAAGAGCAGAAATACAGGAACTCCTGCTACAAGAATCTTCTTTCAAAGAAGAGATCAAAATGTTTCTACTCTGTCCAGCTCCTGTATTCATTGTCCCTGAGACAGTAAAGGAGACAATAAATAAATAGTTCAACAATGTTTGAAATAGGCTTACTTATTTTTTTGCCAAAGAATAGATCATATGATTGATACCACTCTCATATTTGTAGGTTAAATATGAACCTAAAGCTAGTAAACAGTTAGCTTAACTTTACGTAATGACTGAAAACTGGAGGAAACAAACAAAGAACAAGAGATACTGTAGTGCATGAGCTTGTGTTACTTTTGGACAGAGCCAGGCTAGCGGTTTCCAGTCTTTATGTTAAACTTAGCTCACTTGCTGCTGGATGCTAGTTTAGCACAAAGTCTGGAAACAAGGAATCAGCTAACCTGGCTAAAGTTGTACTATTACAGGTGATGTGCATGCTACTTTTTGACTGATGTCCAAAACTCCAGGACAGAGTCTGAAGGCCTTTTTACATTTAGGTTTCAATTTCAAGGTTACAGTTTAAACAAACATGATGTAACATGTTATTTATAAGCTTTAGAGGTCCTCATAGGCCAATTTTGTTACCTTCTAACAGAGCAAGACTAAGCTGACCATCTCCTGTCTGTAGCTTAATATTTAGCATACAGACATAAGTGTTATCAATTCTGTCATCTAACGATTGGCAAGAAAACAAATACATGTTTTCGAAAATATTGAATTATTGCCCTATAATATCTAAGACAAATTGGACGCATGGCTCATTTTATTATACAGTTTATTGGAGTGTTGAGACATGAGATAGCAGTATATTAAATTGAATGAAAGATAGTAAAAAGACTAGGTTTTTGTTTAATCTACTGATGGTACATGTAGACATAACACTTATTTAATAAGCACGGAAGATTTCAAGCAACCCACATTTCATTTATCAAGCAGTGCATATTATCATTGTTACCATGGTATCGCACATAGGACAGAAAGGACAATGCTCATTAAAAAAATAGCGTTTTTTTCCACATGGTAATAGTCTAAAGGCTATTGAAACAGTAATGTTGCTTTGCCTCAAGGAGTGCAAACAGCCAGACAGGCAGAGGAACAATAGGGATTCATCAAGCAGCAGCCTCTAAAGCCTCGGATCGTGACAGAGTTAAATGAATTGGTCTATCAGTGAGACACCTGAGAGACAGTCTTTGGGAGTCTGTCAAGATAAACTCTTGAGGATCTTGCAGAGGGTGCATTGCAGCAAGGTCATCGTCACATTGCATCAAACAGGGTGCTGGGAGGAGAGCTTTTGTTCTCTTCTGTGAAGTCACATTTGCCAGAGGTAACAATTAAGACTCATCTGTCAGCGTGCGCTAATGTGTTCATTCCTGTTTCTACACTGGAAGACTTCACTTGCTCATTTGTGGTTTCATGGCCATCATTAATGTCCAAGGTGTTCCAGGCAAATGTTGCTCCCAGATTGCAGGAAAGTCTGTCATTTGAAGCTGATTTTAAACAGCTACAATATTGTTTAAGGTAGGGCTCTGCTGCCTATGAGGCTTTTTTTCCAGCTTGAAATGATCATCTGGTGAAACCTGAGTTAAAGGTGCATTTCAGTGTCACGCGAGTTCGGCACCAACCAATCTCCCGGTCTCCCAGCTGTCCCTGGGTCGCCCACTCTGTTACAGTGACATTTATCAGATGTGACAGCTTGGGTCCAATAAAGTGGAGGACTTTAACAAGTGTTCTTTTAGTTGAATTTCTACAGAGGGGAGATGGAAGATTGTATCTCCCCATCTTGAAGCAATTTCATTTACAGATTCCTGCGTTGTTTGATGTTTTATCATAGCTGGAGGTCAAAGTAGGCCTTCCAGGGTTATCACAAAGTTAACTTTACAGGCATTTTATCACTACAGAAAGAAATGTTTAACTGGGATTAATAGCAGCCCTGTTTTTAAATTGTGATGCGTTTGTCACAAGCCAAGGAATATAATAGCAATGTATACTTGAATCAAAGCCTGTTCCAAGCAGTAATGAAGTTGCACTTGAATGTGAGGCAGCTGTTTGTGTTTCAGGCATTTGGGAGTAACAGAATGAGAGTCAATTCCAGCAGGTCTGTTGGAGAGTGTGGCAGCGAGATAAAAGGCAAGGCGACATTGTTTAAGTCTTGATCCTGATGCAGCACTCTTCTGCTGGCAGATTGCACATTTACAATGTAGAAATCAGCCTCATCCATTGTCCTCTTAGCCCCACCGCGCAAATGTGGAGAGAATCCAAACATGTTCCCTCCATCTCAAGATTACACTTAGCTTGTTTTCTTGTCCTGCCTCTCCACCCCTCCCCTGGCCTCTTCTCTTTGAAACTCTTTCATTTCACAAACATCTGTTGGCAAAGGGGAATCCCTAATCTCTCAAGGCCTTTCTTTCAAATTTCATTATTGAGACTGAATGCAGATTTTAGTTACTACAGATGCTGCCATGGTTTTATAATATTTATTCTCTATTCTTCACTCTATTTTAATGGATTTATAAAAAAATAAAAATAAATAAAAAAAATCGAATGACCACCATACACTAAATTACTAAGGTTCTGATTCTGCAGTTGCAAACAATCCTGATGATTATTTCACTTGATTGTTGCCTGCTCAGACTCCCAGTCACCTACCATCATTTGTTTGTAAGGGGAATGCATGTATTTAAAAAGGCTTAAAGGAATAGTTTGACATTTGGGAAATACACCTATTTTCAGCGTGTTAGAAGAAAAGATCAACACCACTCTGATGTTTGTACACTTGATGTGAAATAAGAGGCAGGTGCCGATTAGCTTAGTATTAAGACCGATGAAGATCGCAACCTTCTTCAGGGGGTTAGGCTGTTTTGTGTACTAGAATAAAACTAACTGGGCCATTGTCTGAGATTATTATTGGACGACTTTGAGTTATTAACTTGGGATATAATAGGATTACTGACAACGAATAATCAATATGAGAATAACTTTGGCGTGGGAGTGTTGATCACCAACAAATCACTAATTATTGGATCTACCATGCCATTTTTATAACATTAGATGGGTGCAATGAGTTCAAACGCAAAGTATGAAGAATGAGTATATGCAAGGATGAACTGACATTCAATGCAAAAGAATGATAGCTAAAGTGTATTCGAACTTTAATCAAATCAAAACAGCTCTGCTCTACGGTTGTGGTATTAGTTTGGAACCTGTATAGTCCAACGCAAAGCCCTTTATAATTATTCCTTGGAGTTTTTTCTATTCATTTTTTAGAAGGAATCAGCAGAAGGCTTTACATCTTGATTGAATCACTGCTTTGAGTATTAGTGGTTTTACTATTCTATCTTCGAAAAATACAGTAGTTATTCGTCTTATCGTACTGGACTGTCTTAGACAACGTGAAAGACACATTTCAATCTTTAAATAGACGGATATTCCCATTAAATCTCCATGCAAAACTGTCAGACTTTCTATTTAAAAAAAAAAAGTGAACGCTCCAATGCCTTTACTGGCCGCCTCATCGACTGCAACAAGGAAACTTGTGACAAGAGGAAGGCAGCTTCAGTCTTTGTAGACCTCACACTCTCCCTTTGGGACTGAACAAAGCTATGGCCTCCCTCCCATATCAACTGCATTGCCTGGACTGGGAACATAACCGGGAAGCAGAATAGAGAGACTGGAAGGATGAAGCCCAGAACATTTTAGCTTGTTCTTCCACTTTTGCAACAGAATTATTGGGATTGTATTCTTAAAGTATGTGTTGATGTAAAGCATAAAAAACACTCTTGAGCCAGGATGTTTGAATACTTTATCCTCACAAAACCACAACAGAGGAAATAATTTATGTTAAATATCTGAACGATTAACCATTTTGACATCACGCATTTTATTTCTCAAGGCGTTGAGAAACATGCTGATGCTATTTATGTGCTGTAAAATGATGGAATAAAAACAAGTTTTCCGTTCATTTGTGTTGATTTGTACATCTTGCAGCTCTGGACACATTTCCAATGACATAAGCAGATTCCAAGAATGCAGGCCGCTCATGCCAAGATGGTAACACTTCAGATTGAATTAATTTTCTTCTTTCATCTGTCAGGACCCATTGTACATTCTGTTAACGACTGACAGTGACAGCAGAAGCTCTCTCGCCCACACAAATAATAATAATGAAAAAGACTAACAATAGCAGCAGCTGGAAAATAGCACAACACCTTATTAGGTGAAGTCAAACATGAGGCGTTCTATTTCCAAGGTGCTTTTCAATGTATAATACAACAGACTCAGTGTGAAAGTGCTGTTTTTTTTATTTATTTTTTTTAGCAACCTGACACTTAAAGAGGAGGATGCCAGCCACTTAAAAAATGTACAGTCAGTATGTTGCCCCAGTGTCCCAGGACAGAAAAAAAACAGATCCTTCTGAAAGATGGAAGTCAAAGAGAAAACCTGAGACTGTGCAATCACAAGGATGTACAATCAGCTGCTAGGGTTGGGTATCGCTTTTTTTAGATTGCGGTGCAAAGGTGATACTTTTACAAAAAGTAAAAAAAAAAAAAAAAGCAAAAACAGTCGGCGAACTTAAAGAATTTCATGTTTATTGCGAAGGCCATATGGACAAAATTAAATGATTTATAGGTAAGGTAATGGCAAAAACTTATAACAACTTCTTTCACCAGTAAACTGCTGTTAAACGGCAAAAGGCTACCAATTTCAAGTGAACGCACTGTCTGTGTTCCTGCAGACTGTTAACGTCCCGATGTTTGAATCCTCTAAAGAGAAATACTTTTACACTGTTGCTTCTGTTGCCTGTAACGTCCGTTTCGGTGCACCAGAGAGAAGCACAGGCATTATGGTGGCACCGAAATGAGGCCCCAAAATACACTTTGCTATTCAGTCTGGTAGATACTGGTCATTTAGGCACTGGTGGCGTAATGATGGCTATTCTACAGATTACCAGACGCTTATTATCTAAGTATAGGCATCTTTAGTTGATTAAGTCTTGTTAAGCATTACCTTACTGACTTTACACTTATGCATAACGGATAATGAACAAAGCTTGAGCTGGTATAAGGTGGTACTTTTTTAAATGTATTTTTGTTAGAAAAATTATGATACATACTTTCTCTTTGATTATTAAAACGGTTTACATAAGAATACCATTTTATACTGATCACTCTTAACAAGATCATGGAGCCATCATCCGTCCTTGTGAAAGGCCCAGGATGTTTCTAGGGGGAAGAGCAGGCGGCGGAGATTCCCAGACGCAATGAGATAAACATCAACTTTGTATAAATAAGCGTCTGTAGAGAGCTTCCAGTTACGCCTTTTCTTCTACTATTCTGTAATGCAGAAACTGTCTCCTTGTGTTCACACGTAAAAATGAACTCTGATATAACTTCAGTGGTCTCGGTCTATTCTTGATAATGCAATTATATTAACAATTTTCTAACAAATAAACTTGGGGGTCCTAGTGAACGTAAGTATCTTTGGAAGATTTTTTTTTGGTACACGTATTGCTTTTACCTCAAGGTCAGGGTGGGAAATTACCTTTTCTGCCCACCAGCCACAGTGGCTGATAGATGCCCAATTTTACCAGCCGCTTATATTTTTTACCAGCCACTTTTTCCGGAATTCAAATTTATAAAAGAAATTATATTTTGAATTGCTTCAATACATTATTTTTTGTTATTAATACATATTTTAGCTCCAAGGTTTTAAGGCAGTACCAACAATGGATCCATTGTGCTTAGAGGTAAAGAGATAGGGAAGGTTTCTTTTACCATCTTCAGAGCTGATGATCTACAGCCACCACGGTTACCAAACATTTTCACTCCTGAACAGAGTGCATTAAAATGGCATACTTAATAAATGATACACAGGTGTGGATGAAAAACACATTCTTCATTGTAGATGGATACAAAGATAATCATCCTGGTATCCTCAAATTGTTCACACTCTGCTCCTGGAGTCCCGTCTTCCCCAGCTGTATGGCAGTGCTCTTGATATGACCAACATGAATTGTTTGCATTTTGTGACGATGCATAGGTTTGACAGTAAGTCCAGTGCATGGACTGGTTGTCGGGAAGGTAGGCTAAACACCCCTCGTTTTCCCTTCGTCATCAGCACGGCACTTGTTTGAAAAGTACCTTCTCTTTTCTTTACTTTGCCCTCAACCGCTGATTCCATGGCGGGCCTCTTAACACCGGAGATATGACGCCACATTTATTTTTATCCAAAAATATTCGGTTGGGTATTCATTAGCAGTAACGTAACTCCACTGTGCATTCTTGTTACTTAGCAACAGCACTCTTTGACAAAAGCTGTCCAGTCCGTTACAAGGAATGACTTACAATCCACCCGCCACTGTGGCTGGTATACAAGGCAAAGTCACCCGCCACTGTGAAAAAGTACGCCCGCCACTGGCTGGTGGCAGGGGCTAACTTCCTACTTTGCTCATGGTCATAATCAGCTGTAATAAAAACAATCATCCACAGTGCTACAGCTGTATAAACATCAAGCAGAGCTATAGCAACGTAGATGCCCAATTTTACCAGCCGCTTATATTTTTTACCAGCCACTTTTTCCGGAATTCAAATTTATAAAAGAAATTATATTTTGAATTGCTTCAATACATTATTTTTTGTTATTAATACATATTTTAGCTCCAAGGTTTTAAGGCAGTACCAACAATGGATCCATTGTGCTTAGAGGTAAAGAGATAGGGAAGGTTTCTTTTACCATCTTCAGAGCTGATGATCTACAGCCACCACGGTTACCAAACATTTTCACTCCTGAACAGAGTGCATTAAAATGGCATACTTAATAAATGATACACAGGTGTGGATGAAAAACACATTCTTCATTGTAGATGGATACAAAGATAATCATCCTGGTATCCTCAAATTGTTCACACTCTGCTCCTGGAGTCCCGTCTTCCCCAGCTGTATGGCAGTGCTCTTGATATGACCAACATGAATTGTTTGCATTTTGTGACGATGCATAGGTTTGACAGTAAGTCCAGTGCATGGACTGGTTGTCGGGAAGGTAGGCTAAACACCCCTCGTTTTCCCTTCGTCATCAGCACGGCACTTGTTTGAAAAGTACCTTCTCTTTTTCTTTACTTTGCCCTCAACCGCTGATTCCATGGCGGGCCTCTTAACACCGGAGATATGACGCCACATTTATTTTTATCCAAAAATATTCGGTTGGGTATTCATTAGCAGTAACGTAACTCCACTGTGCATTCTTGTTACTTAGCAACAGCACTCTTTGACAAAAGCTGTCCAGTCCGTTACAAGGAATGACTTACAATCCACCCGCCACTGTGGCTGGTATACAAGGCAAAGTCACCCGCCACTGTGAAAAAGTACGCCCGCCACTGGCTGGTGGCAGGGGCTAACTTCCTACTTTGCTCATGGTCATAATCAGCTGTAATAAAAACAATCATCCACAGTGCTACAGCTGTATAAACATCAAGCAGAGCTATAGCAACGTAAGTTACTTTTTTGTGACGAGCAACCAAAACTACAACAACAAAAAAAACTTTCCTCTGTTGTGATAAATTCATTGATAATCAGCAGGTGTTTCCCAGAGAACACGGACAGCCTAAAGCAGAGCAAAAGTCTAAAAGTCAACATTTGATAAAGAAAATTTTTTTTTATTTTGTGCTTAACCTAAAGTCTGTCTGGAGGTGCAGGGCAACAATGGCTGCACACGCTGCGGAGTGCAGCCCTGAGATGGAAAGTAAGAAACTTTTTAATGTTCCTACTATAAGTTTGGGGATCTTTATTTCTTCATTTAAGAACAGACCGACATAAAGTTGTTGAAATTTTGAAGGAAATAAAGTAGTGACAGACCGATTTATCGAGAAAAAAAAAAAATCCAGTGTGGCAGCATTTTAAATATATATTGTTTATCTAATTGTTCTTAATTGTTCCACCTCACCAGTTTTATTTGTTAAATATTGTTTTTTTTTAAGTTCAATAAATGTTACTTATTTTAAATTGAGACTTTTGTTATCATGAGTAATTTTTATGATGTAAATTGAAGACGCAAGATCAGTATCGGCTCCAAATATCAGCTCAAGAAAATCGACAGCCCGTAATGGTCATCAGCTGATAAAAAAATAAATAAATAAATAAAACGGTATCGGCACTAAAAAAATCCATATCAGTTGATCCTTAAAAAAAGATACAACCCTAAATGAGTTTAAATGGACCTACTGCAAAAAAAAAATTCAAAATCCCTGCAAGGAGGAAACATTTACACTCTCACTGAAAGCTCACATGGCGCTTAGATAGTTTTATTGAAATGCATGTCTCATCACATTATTAGTATAGTCATTTTAATAACATTGTAATTTACTGGGCTGTTTGCTTAAAATTATTAGTGAATGGTTTCATAATGCAAGTTTTGCGCCGTTGTCTCACATTCATACACGGCTTCACTGTCAAAGAAGCTGATATTATTTCACTACCGTTATTCTGTAAGCCATTTCCTATTGTACCATTTGATTTGATCTTAAAAAGTACCACCCCAAACACTTTGAAAGGAACATCATTGCTGTATATGTATATCAGAAACATTGATTGTGTGTACTGAAAACAATAGTTAAAACTCTACTAATGCATTTTATCAATTGCTCGTTCTTGTGCACGGTGTTGGTAATGATAAGGAAACATACTCATCTAAACTGTATATTGTAATAGTTATAAAATGGAAGCAAGGTGACACACTCATAGCAAATAATATGACCACAATAGATAATACATATATATATATATATATATATACACACATACATACATACATACATACATACACACACACACACACACACACACACACCTAAAGGATTATTAGGAACACCTGTTCAATTTCTCATTAATGCAACTATCTAATCAACCAATCACATGGCAGTTGCTCAGTTGCTTCAATGCATTTAGGGGTGTGGTCCTGGTCAAGACAATCTCTTGAACTCCAAACTGAATGTCAGAATGGGAAAGAAAGGTGATTTAAGCAATTTTGAGCGTGGCATGGTTGTTGGTGCCAGATGGGCCGGTCTGAGTATTTCACAATCTGCTCAGTTACTGGGATTTTTATGCACAACCATTTCTAGGGTTTACAAAGAATGGTGTGAAAATGGAAAAACATCCAGTATGCGG
>JABXJD010000059.1:2772500-2927247 GCA_013375575.1 Percina caprodes | reverse complement strand
TCAGAGATGCAGTTCACCAGACCAGGGCAAAACTATTTGCAATTAGTGTGTTTTTCCATGCTGGATGTCCTGCAGCTAAATCTTGCATCATTTGTCAATATTGTGATGCTGGTTTTGTTTTTTTAATTGGTGTGAGATTTCTTTTTTTTTACTTTTATCTTTTTATGCACATTTAAAAAGATAAGGCTATCTATATTTTTCTTGTTTCCAACAAATCTCATAAAAACACCAAAACCAACAATGCATTCTCCAAGACACCTAGGGGATACTTCAGGGGGTACGTGGAAAGGTTGTGATTGTTTGTAGAACTTGTGATTTGGATTGGCGGGGAGATGTTTCGAGATCATGTACAACAAAAAAAACATGCTAGAATGAAATCCCCCTTTCAATACCATGGATAGTGGCACTCGGCCAGGCATGCCAAAACACTTTTAGGAACTTCAATTTTCAATGAAAAATAATAATAAGCACATTGTGGTGTCAACATAAAGCAGCACTTTCAAGCCAGGGAGCGGAGTTCACTTCCTGGCAAAAACAAAATACTTTCCCTCAGGAAACACATTCCTCAGCAGTGTTTTAATCTTAACCACAACCTTCTTCCTAAACTTAACTAGTTGTTTTGGTGACTAAACTTAACTGTCATTGCCACATGTTGTCACACATTTTTTCTCGGCTAAACTCAACGACCATGACTCATCTGGCGGTGCCTGTAGCCGGCTTACAGTCAACTATTGCCAACTAAATACATCTCCCAACTGCAGCTGATATGAAGGAGTTCTGTAGCCGGCGTCAAGGAGCTCTGTAATGGCTGTAATTTTAATCGTTCAATCACACTGTAGACTATGCTTCACAGCGCTTTACTCTGTTTCAATTTCTACTTTATATACTGTATACTATATAATATATGGTCTATTAGGGACGTAGCATTGATCAGTTTGGGGGGGGGGGTACATTTTTTACGCCCTGGGGATCAAAATAATTCAGCAGGGACATATAGACCAAAAAAGGGGAAATCCCATGCATCCCCCCCTGGAAAATTCAACCGTGTGTGTGTGTGTGTGTGTGTATTTATGTTGGAGGAAAATCCATTCACAAATAGGATTACAAATTGGTGTGAGGCTGATCTTTAGTCCAACCAGCTAATAAACTACCAGTTACTTTTGATTCATTGCACATTACCTGCCTACCACCAACCTGAGTCAGTTTTAATAACTTAACACCATGTGTGTGTGAGTGTGCAAAAGGGACTATGCAGAGAGTCTAAATAGTTAGCTAAAAGTGATAGATAACAGTCCAACCTCTGCCACCCAAATTGGTAGTATAGAAACTTGACCAAACCTACTTTGACAAAAGACTTTATTCCTTATTTGAATATTTTTCTTCATGCAACCATGCAGCATGTGGCTCCAGCATCAACATAATAACTATGTACTATTTCTTGGTACCTGATCACAGGTGTTATCCAGGATGGACAGGCAACCGTTGCCATGTGAGGGAGAAACCGTCTCTCTCTACCTCGTCACCCAAACCAGAGGACACACAGCTGGGTAGTAAAGAAACGCAATTCCCTGCTCTATTAAACTGTCTCATGAATTTATTTACTGAATCCTTGCATAACCTGTTAATGTCTATTCATTATACGTTTGCTATGCAATAATTAAATGTACCTCCCTCCTGTAGATGCTGTGTCTCTTGGCATCGCCATCGGACTGCTGCTGCTTGTAGCCGGAGTTGCTGTCTGCACTCTGGCTGTATACAAGAAAAAACGCTACCTAACGTGAGTTCTGGATACAATGACTCCTTTTGGCTGGTGATGATGTTGAGATGATGATGATGATGATGATGATGATGTGTGCATTTTTTTGCTGGCTCTACAGAAAGCCCAACCCGATGGACTATGGAGTGATGGATAACTCAGCCTTTGACTGGAGAGCAGAGGTTAGTGCAGAGAAATGTCCAATCAATCATCAGCAAATTCTGTTCAGGCAACATTAGGTTTCTCAGCTATACAAATCTCATTTTTCCACCATCTGCCTTACATTAATTCAATAAGTGGAACTAATCTTTGAGGAGGTCAAAAGGTGGTTGCTGAGCCTTTCTGTTAGATCATATTTTTGATTCAGGATTATCGATTTTTTGGTTTATGTAGACATTTGTGCTTTTGTGTGTGTTCAAACACACACTGTAGTGCATGTACAGAAGGTAGACACAATAAATGAACCATACAATGTGAGTAAATGCAGAACCACAAGCATTACATCTAAAATAACCAGTCTAAGTAACAGCTTTCTGAATCAATCTAAAATTGTGTGAAAAAGGTGGTATCTCTAAAACAGAGACAGATCCTGTTCAACACTCGTTTAACTGAGCAGTAGAAACACTGTGTGATTATTTCACCTCTGGAAAATATTTTATGGCCGTTAGAGGTGTAATTGTGGATTTTTAGCAGGTCAATTTAATTTTAATTGTGCCTGCATTTCATGCCTCTCGCACATTAAAGCTTATCTCATTTTAAGCCAGTGTACATCATTGTCTTTCAATCAGCCCCCGTGCCTCCATGAAAGACCAGGCTGTTGTCCCAGACTTAACCCCAGCAGAATTGATGGTAGGGGCCTTACCATCAGTGTCTACCCCTGGAGGAGGGAGGTGGAGGTAAGGTGCCTCTGCTCAGCCTTTGGGCCTTTACCCTAGTTATCTGTGCAGAAGTCAGTGACGTGATGCATGTCTCTTTGTGTCCGCAGCAGTGTTTAACCCGCAAAGATGCCAAGCTGTCCTTCGCCAACCCATTGTACAATCACCCCCCTGATGCTAATAGCGCTGACAACAAAAGCTCTGAAGCATAAAAGCAATGGACTTTACATTTTGACACAGCAGTAGATCTAGATCCATCAGTGTGTGCACATACTTGATGAGTTTGTCTTGACCTGCTGAGGTACCAAGTGGCGGGGAAACAATGCAAATAATGAAAGAAAGTTCGGATATTTTCCAGGAAAGTATTTGAATGTAAATTATGATACACTGCTGTTGCTGTTGTGATTTTCAGCTACATTTTTAATAATCACCGTCTTTAATAAACACTGCCACCAACCAATCACTATCATCTTGGGCAGCGCTTTGTGTCTTGAGAAGGAACTTGAACCCGCAAATGAAAAACGCCACGTAAAATATAAAATTAGTAACGTGAGCTAATTAAACTAAGCTGGATACATGGTTAAATGTAATTTGCTGTTACCAGTGTATTGCCATGTGTATTTTCTTCATAGCAATCCCCACTAATCCCAAAACGTCCCAGTTAGATAGTAAATGCTGTAAACAAATTCTTTGTAAATCTTTACAATCATTCCCATGAAAAAAAACTAGCAGGCCTGCCTTGGTCCACGATCCAAATTGTCTTCAAAACCTGCCATTTTCAGCATGTAGCTTGCTAGCTGTAAGTTTGTTGTTTCCCGAAGCGAACAGAGAGCGGAAGGCAATGGACATCCATCCCCGCTGCAAGCAGTTATCCTGGAAATGTACTTCTGTTTGTTGATCCAGTCTAGTTTAGCCTAACATAAAGACTGGAAGCAGCTGTACACAAGTCAAAATGGGCATTAGATCAAATCCCAGAAAAAAATAGATGTTGGCCATTTTGTAAACTAAATACAACTAGTGTTGCAGTTTAGCAGGAGTGCTTTAGTACTCTTGCAGTAACGATAGTGAGTGCCTTTTGATTAAAGGTTTTCTTTAGTACTGGCAAAAGCAGAAAACATCCAGGTCATTGAACTGAAATACTCCACTGTACACACAGAACTTTCAAAAGGAGTCCTGACTTCATTAGTGATCCTTTTTAATCCCCACAAGTAAAAATAAAATAGTTGGCCCCACGTCAGCATCCTGCAGCTGCATTGTATGTGGTGTGAACTGACTCTCATACGCTCCATATCAACCAATGCTGAACAGATGGATCATAAATGCAGCACAGTTAAACCAGTCTGTTATAAATTTGACAAGAGTTCAGTAATGGCTCTTCTCAGCTGTGTATCATCAAAAAGGCCATCATAATTTACCTTCTCATGTTTGACAGTTAATATGATGATTTTCAAGAGTAGGTCATGTTCTGTATAGTGAGATACCGGTACATTAAATAGAGCATCAGTTCATGTAGAAAGCTTCATTTAAGCCTCAATAAGTACTGCTAATATTTCAGGTTAAAATTCAGTTGAAGAAATTGTTAAACATTTTGTGAAATGTGCTTAATCATTTTCTTGCCTAGATTGACATAAGAAGATTGATAACACTCACTTATCTAGCCATTGAATATGTTGTTAAACAGCTAGCAGCCAGTTAGCTTAGCATAAATGGGTAAACAGCCAGCCTAGCTCTGTCCAAAGGAAAAAAGCTTACCAGAACCTCTAAAGCTCTCATCTAACTCTCTGGAGAAAGCAAAGTCTGTAAAAGCAGTTCCTAAAAGAAAAACTATTCCTCTAAAATCATGTTTGGCACAACAATGATATCCATTGTTGCATAAATAATATCTTAAATCTTCATCTTCATTATCAGCTTCTGTTGTTGCTCATGAATGGATTTTGAAGACATTTTGCAATCTGATGTGTCACAGTTGAATTAAGAAGGAAAGAAAGCATCACATTGTTGCTTTGTTAACATATTACACAGATATATTCCACTACATGTACTGAATTTTGTTAAAACTAAATAAAAAACTTGATGTGATTAGCATTGTATCCCCTACTGATAAGCCCAACATTCCAATGCCCATTATTAGATCTTTCTTGCACTTGTTTAACTGTCTATTTGTCCACTTTTATTTCCAATATTTATAAAATAGTACTGACTTGCAAAAACCTGTGCTGCTACAATTAATGAGACTTTATTGACTAACACTCCAATGAGCCATTTTCAAAGAAAACATTTTGTCACTGTACTAGAGCACACGTGTCAATATTAAAATGAATGATGAATAATATAAAAAGGCTTGTGGGATTACATATTCACCAATAGCAAAACCTTGACACAGATGGTACTTTATAGGGATTTATAGGGAGTTGGAGACCCATCTCATTTATAATAAATGTCAGGTAAATATGAGTGTGCGTGAGTGCTCTGAGAGAACTGCACTTAGTTTTAAACACATCCAAACATACTCCCATTCCTTTGTATTACGTCAAGTTCAACTTCTGAATCTTTAATTTTCAGACCATGCAAGAACACAATCTCTAGTGTCATTACTGTTTAGTCTCATTCTCCATCACTGTGGAGTGTTTGCTGAGTCTGTAGGTGGGATTCTGGGTCAGAGATTTATCAAAGGGCCACAGGATCAATTTCAGCCTTTGAGCTGCTCTGATGTTTTATTGTTTGTGCCCTCACTTAAATCGCCTCACTGCATTTTCCTCACACTATTCTGCCCTACAAAGCCAAAAAAAGCTACACATTTGCTCAGACGTTTAGATTTTAGACTGGAATCTGACTTGATGTCATCTGTTTTACCATATAAGCAAATATTATGCCATAGCTGTATATTGTAATGTAATGAAAACAAATAGACAGCTACGCTAACATTAAAGAAGCAGATATAGCTAGTTGGATTATTTCTGTAGTTGGCGCTCTCTTCCTTTGTAAAGCAGTATTGAATTTAGCCCCCAATAACAACCTTAACCCATTCAGCTAATTGATCATGCTAATAAATAAGAATTTATCCTCAAATACTGTTGATTTAAGGGATATGTTCACTGGTTATGAAGAAATTATACAAATTCAGACTTTTGTCTACCTGTTTGGGTCAGTCTCCTTCCTATTAGTGTACTTTTATAAGTTTTATGATTGTTACATTAACTATTGCAAATCCAAAAATCCGATGAAGGGCACCTTTCTGTCTCTCTTAATGAAACACCAAAAACACCAGCTCAGCCTTTTCACAACCTCTATATCAATATTTGTTTCTCAACCCTGTGACATTTGACATAACACAACAATCAATAGCCGTAACAAAAACCTTTTCCACTAACATGCCACCACACAAACAATGCCACCCTCTCACACGATGGTCTGCTGACTGAGAATGTGTAGCTTGCAATGTTTTTTGTTCTGAACATTTTTTCTGGTAGTTTCGTTATTCATGCTGTTGAATAGCACAGGAGAGCTGTTATGTGCTGCCAGCCTTTGTCCTTGTTGGTAAAGGCAGCGCTAGTCAGCTTTTCTCACCAGAGCTATTGTTACACATTTTGTTAATCTAAAGGTCGCTTTTGGTTTGTGTGCCACTCGGAAAGGTTCCTGTAATGAGAACGCTCAACAAATGACAGTTGATTCTTCATCTACATAACTGCTCACCTGAGTCCTCGCTCACCATGAGCTGTCAATGTGCTATTACATCATTCCGTCCCAATTTCCTCCTCATGCAGCTGGGGACTGAGATTATTCAACCAGCCCAGTCAAGTCAAGGTGGAATTCACCCCATTTCTTTGTAATGATAGCTCTGAATTGGTTCTCCCATCCTCTCTGGCTGAGTGCAGAGGAAAATGTCTGTTTTTTTTCTCTCTGTAGTCAGTAAGAGTGGATGGCGATCAGCCCAGGGGGCCATCCTCTGACCGTTCTTCAGAAAATCGCTGCAGGTCTCGGCTTCTTATGGAGGCTGAGGAGAGGAGGTGTCGCTGAGCGGCTTCTGATTGGTTCTCTTGTGGTTTTCGGCCTGTAAAAGCGTATTATCTAAATCTTAACTGCCTCCTGTGCTGTACAGCAAAGCTTCATTACTTGAAAGAAATTGTAAAGGATGTTTTATGCACTTTTTTTTACAACCAATTACCAGTTAGACCATTCCCTCATTACAGAGTCAATTATCATCAAACATTGCTGAAGTAATAAGATTCTTAAGTTTATTATTGTTTGTTTCATTAGATACACAATCAAGGCTACAAGAATGATTTGTTCTGCCATGGACTGGAATGAATTACTCATGAGCGTTTGATCAATACATATTGTTGTATAGCTCAGTAGTTTTCACGTGTGAGGCTGTCTTCAGAGCTGCTAGAGGAGGCATGGTGTTGCTGAAATGGCAGCTTGTTGCATTGCGCCTACCTCATATTATAATAATAATATTTTCTTCTTGTGTGTGTCCAGGTCTTGTTATCATGTGAAATGGAAACGCTAATAATTGGCAAGACTATAATGGAAAGACAGAAACACAGCTGAGCTTGCTCTCCTCAGTGTTTTCAGTTCATGACTTCACTCTGTTCTCTGTTCATTGAGTAGCCAAGCATCACGAATGCTGCTCTGCAACTCAACAAGTGGGAACCAAATTTACTTATTTGCACTCTTTGGAAAATGTACACTTGCCACCACCCGTCAAATATAAGACCCTTGATGTTGCTTCCATCTCATTTCACTAACTTCATCGCAGACGTTTTGATGCTCTTTAAGGTCACCCTGGGGAGAGGGAGACTGAGTTTGGCGTGGTCTCCAGCCAATCAAAAGTTCACGACATCTGTGACTGATCCTGCTTTACGTCACACAGGGAAGAAGTTGAAGAAGGTTTGAGAAAGAAAGGCTTAAAAAGAATTTAGACAAAGAAGATGCTTTAAGAAAAAAGTGGATAAAGAGAGAGACTTTAAGAGTGGTCGTCTGAGGACTAGCTGGGCTTCTTTTTGCTCGAGTTGTGGATCAAGGTGATTAGAGCAGCAGGCTGCATGTGGAGCTGTGGCCGCTTAGTCCCGAGTGATGATTAAAGTGCATGGAAAGAGTTGCAGAGAGAGAGAGAGAAAACAAAGGGGAGTAGAAGTGCATGTGTGTGGATGGAAGATGCTTTCCCAGCTTCATCACTAAATCCTATTTCATCCTGATACTGGACTGCGTGATCTGATTGAAAGATGCTTTATGGTTCAAATGTCTGTGGTGCATTTGTCAACAACAATCTCCTTTTATGAGGGAAATACATCACTGAGCAGTATATTTTTATGTCCATCTGGGAAGGAATGTATGTGTTTGCTGTACATAAGTTTGATATACATCCCTATGCACAAGAGATGTGTGTTGATCGGATCACACGGAGGGTGAATCATGATTTATGTGAGAAAGTGCATGTGACACTATCATGGAAAGGTACCGTCAGCAGATATGAATTTGAGTCTTATGATCTTAACAGCGTGTTCCAAAGCTATTTTGGAGGGAAGTGAAAGAAAAAGCATGTCACTCACTCAGTTGCTTCATCTAGGCCTACTTCTGAAATGTGGGTGAGGAGTTTTCACACATCCCTAAATGCCTCATTCCCAAGACTTAAGTGCTCAGACAAATAACTGCATGAAGAGCCTTCAGGATTATTATATTGACAATACACTACGTTGACAAGAGGTTCAGTTTTAAAATGTCCACAGATTTTCAACACTGGGCAATGTGTATGAATGGATAGGGAAGAGTGTCATTGTTCCAGGAATATAAGTGTTAGTTGGTATTATGTATATGTATTTGTATGTATGTATTTTTATTCTTTTACAGTATTTGGGGGCCATGGGGAATGTAAACAGGAAATATACTGTTGCCATGGAGTCAGTAAACTCAACTTGATCCTTGTTTTTTCATTTTTGCTGATATTTGTCTACATTTTGGCACCATTAAACGTTTGCCAAATCACCTATTCCTATCTAGTACCTGTTGGTATTGTACCCATTGATGCACAGACAACTATCACTGGGTTGCTTTGATACTGAAGAAAACTTACTGTGATTATTAGGCAAGTCCAGCAGTTATAAGGCGCTTTATCTAAACGGTTGACTTGTGATAAGAGACAAACTCCTCTTCAGGTCAGTGTCATCACTGACACTTTACTGGAGAAGCTGTATTCACTTTGTGCTGAAACAAAATCCCTGCCAGAGCCAATTTGTTAGCAGTTGGCAGTTGCCACTCTGTAAAGATAATGGGGATAGACACATTTTTAGTGGCCAGTGGAGATAATAAAGGGAACGACTAATTACTGACAAAGCTAGTTGAAGTAATTGATATTTATTGATCTGATTTTCTTTTATTTCAGCCATTCACAGAAGTTCACAGAATGTTGTTTTCCCTTAGGTTTGGATTTTGATGAATTTTATTATAAACCACTTAAAAGGTTGAAAATCCACATAGAAAACACCTTTACTTTAAATAAATGTTCAATATGCAGCTAAGAAAATTATACAAGTCTTCCTTTATGCAAGAGTTTCTTCTCGTTATTATTATTATTATTTTTTTTTTTTGCTTTTCCATGACTTGTGCAGCTCCAAAATTCCCACAGCAAGTGTCTTAATTGGAACAAGCATGTGGTCCAAGTTATCCTTCCTGTGTAAAATGAGCGCAAACTAAGCAATGAGGAAGAAATGTTCCCTCACGAGAGGTTTACAAGTTCTACCGCTTTGATCTCTGGCTGCTTCTGAGAAATGTGACACACAGGGGGGACAAAGGGAACAAATGTCTTCACTAGATTTCGGTTTTTGCAACATCATTAGAAAAGGGAGGAATTTACATGTCAAAATTCCCATCCATCAATGCTTTTGATCTGTGATTTGTGTCCTGGAGACCCCAGCCCCTCTGTAACAGCTCAAAAAAGAATTCAAACTAAATTAAAACATGTTATGAGATTTGCATAAAAATGCAACTTTGAACACATGATTAAATTTTGAACTACACTTTACTTATATACAATTAATTTTCATTGTCGCTTATATTATTACACTACATAGTGTTGATGCTTTTTCATTGTTTATTTTGCAGCTCTACCTCTACCTAAACCTCCCAAATTTGGATTTCTCTATCTGGATTTTGAAGAGGTCTAGTGGAGGGGGTTAAATGGGATGCAAGTGACCCCAAACATGAGTAACATCACTATGTAGGATAACATTGCGGTGTCTATGAATTACCTTTTAACAAACTATATGAATACATATTTTTTATGCATAGCAAACATAAAACAGGAGATATTTCCTTTGCCTATTTGTGGAAAAACCCCACTACCACTTCCAACATATTCAAAGGAAACGATATATTAGATTTTGCAATAATAATTATGTTATAACATACATCAGTGGGAACTGTTGGCAGTAAAACCAATAGTCAACAGAGGGTTAATGTATTATGATGACCTAACTTGCACCTAAAGAGGGCGCCCTCACAGTTCAATCACCTGTCTGTGTGTGCAGTGAAGGGAAGGAACGTAGGTTGCAAGGAACGAACGAAGAAAGGAAGGAACAAAGATAGATAGATAACAAACATTAGGATACTGAAATAGGGAGATCAAATAACCCAAATAAAATAGTAACTATATATATATATATATATATATATATATATATATATATATATATATATATATATATATATATATATATATATATATATATATATATATATATATATACATACAACGCATTAATTAATTAAAAAAGGCCCCTGAGGAATGAGTCCAGCACACAGACAAACATCTTTTGTCTGCCTACAGCAGCAGCTCCTGAAGCTCCAAACACATCTTTCCACATCACTCAAACGCTGCTTGTCAGACACGGTGTAGATAATATCCCAAGGCAAACATCTTGACTGTCTCTCCTGCAGCTGGAGAAACGCTTTGTGTGTTTGTCTCCTCCGCTTCTTCTGCAAACAGAATCAAATAGAAGAAGAAGAAGAAGCAATTGGCCCCGAGGAGTTGATGACGGAGGGAGCGCACTGTCTCCTCCAGGAGCGCATTAGTCCACAACACACACACACACACACACACACACCGCACACACCGCACACTGCGCCTCCGGCCAGTGGGATGAGACCCGCGCCGGACTAGGATGCAAATTTAAGTTAAGAACTTGTTTCCTCCTTCTTTTGCTGTTATTATTATTATTTGTTTATTTTTGGAGGTGGAGACCTGTTCGGACGAGCGCGTTTACACTCCCCTGGAGCGCGCAGTGTGGCACACGCTGGAACAAACAACAGCTCAGTGCAGCGAGTGCAGCGCAGGCAGGTTTGCGTTTTAAAAGCGGCAGGAGAGGCAGGAGAGTTACGGAGTCCGCGTGGGAGCTGTGTCGGTGCAAAATCAGCGGCGGAACTTGGATATGGCGGATGTGAAGATGTTCGACCTTCTCGTTGGAGTTGTTTTAGTTTTGCAGTGTGTGGGGGATTCCCGAGCCGAGATCACAACCAGCAGCGGTAAGAACCAGCACCTTAAACAACCAGACCTGAGTTCGATAGATCCGTTTCTTAAAGCAGAAGTCAAATGCGTCTGCAAAACATGTAGGAGTGAACAAATATAAGACACATAAGTGTGCGTGGCATTTGCATTAAGAATGACTTTGATTTATGCTCAAATTGCATCCTTTGCGGGCGTATTACACCTATATTTATCATCTAAATGTGTGCAAAAAAAAAGAAAACCGACACGCTGGAAGCTGTTTCTCTTTCTCTTCTCTGTTATCTCTTATTTTTAGGAACAGTCAATGTAGAGGAGGGCAACATAACCTCCTAACTTCCTTTTTTCTGTCTAGCTCAAAGACATTGTTTTATTCTAATTATCATATTTTCTTGCATGTTTGAGTTAAATACCTTGGCTCATGCATTTCCCCCTCAAGCAGAGCAGATTATTTCTGTATATTGTAGTTATACAATCAAAGCAATCAATGCCGGGTATGGAAATCTCAAACCAGCCTATAAAAAAATGTCTCTTTTTCTGTTTTCTGGCATATTCATATGTGAGATTTTCCTCTCTGGTATGACCTGGAACATCCTTCTGCAACTTTTTGCAGATTTCAGATCAGTAACTATTACATAGTGCAGGTGCTGTCTCTGTAGAAGTCCTACAGAGGAAATGCAGCACTCTCTGACCATCTTGATGTCCTTGATTATACGACACAGTCAACACTGGAGGATGAGGACTTCAGTGTGAACAATATCCTCACTGTAAAGCCACAGTGTGTGCACCTAAAGTCCACTAATCTCAGATCTAGTCCATCACACACACACACACACACACACACACACACACACAGAGAGAGAGCTTGCCCTACTACAGACTATGGAATAAGTTCATGCCAATGTCCGGTTCTCACAGGCAAGCTCTTGTTTCCCAGAGCTTTTATTGCTGGCAGTGGATTTTCATCACATATCAGAAAGTGGTTAGAGAAATGTTCGGCTGCTGACAGTGACTGTAAATTAATCCCGTGTGTGAGTGCAGACCACAGAGTTACTGGAATGTATGGCTCTGTTTGGGAGAGATGCTATCGGCTGTGTGTGACCGTTCACACACACTTTTTAGTTTCACACAGGCGTACTCGGTCTTATTTATGAATTCAATCAATCTGCTGGGCTGCTGCTGCACTCTGGCTCATTTCACATCAGCGCTTCAGTAGAAAACAACGTCTTGTGTGTGTTTCATGTGGGATAACTATCAGAATGAAGCTTGTCAAAGGTTGCAAATTGAAGGAAACTCCCCAACATCCATAAACAAAATGGGATTTTTCCTCTCACAGCGCTTCATCGCTCCATCTCCTGCTTGAGCCGGACACATTTAGTATGTAGGACAGTATTTTTAGACATCTAGGCATCCCTTGTCGTGGACTGACCTCGACTCAGCTGTAAGGAGCAGCCCATGTCCTTTCTTAGCTAGGCTTTTATTTATAGAGCACAGGTGTATATATGCTCTATGGAAGTAAAATAATAATGCACTATTCACTACCAGAACAGATTTGTAGGGAGTGTCTCAGCAGCTCCAGAAGAGCCTGACGTGGAAGACTGGTTGCACTTGCATTTATTAGTTAGATAAGCTATGAAGAACATCTGGGTGAAATTACACAGCATCCTGTGAGCTCTGTGCATCGTTTTTCTTTTTTTTTAATAAGCTTTTAGTCTGTGGCTCTGTGATGCTCACTCTGTGATACACTTACCAGTGACACACTGGCTGATTTGGGGGTTAATTTCCACTCTGGTGCTTCTCTCGGAGTGGAAAAAGAGATGTTCCTCTAGAGTCTGGATTGTGTCTGCATGAGCAATAGAAGAATGAAGAGGGAGAGCGTGAGAGAGAAAGTTTGGCCTCATATAATGATGCGGTCTGATTTAAAAGCCTGCGCTGAGGGCTGCTAATGTGCTAAGATTGTGGTGTGGTGTGTGGAATTGCATTCGTTGTGGATGCTCAGAGTTGTGTTTATTTGGTTGGTAGAGGGTTAATCCGCTCACAGGCAGCGATATGGACGTCTTTTGCTCCCTCATCCATCATGCTGCCAGCAGCCACCTCTGCAATCATACTCGCATAGGAGTGTGAGCTGCAGAGAAACATGCAGACTGGCTCTGAAGTTTGACTTTCATGACAATGGCTCCTATAGCTGGTACTATTTTGGATCCAGTTCCAAGTCAGCTATAATACCTGGATTTCTTAAACTTCCAGACCATCTAGTCTTTCATTCTCAATCCCTCTTTATTTGCTTCAGTCTGACTCAACAGGTGTCCATAAAGGAGCTGATGGCATACAGTATACAAACACGTGCTATTGCCTAGTTCACACTGCTGTTCTTTCAAAGTTGTCAGATTGCTGTGCTGTTCACCCTACACAACTTACTTTTTGTAGAGCTGCAAAGATTAAGCGATTCATCAATTAGTTGTCAACTATTAAAATTATTTGAAAACAATTTTGATAATCAGTTTGAGCAAGGTGGAGACGGGGGTTTTGGCCTTGGCCAACTGCCGCTTGTTTGAAAGCCATGATGTCTCTCTCTCATGGGTGGGCCAAATTCTCTGGGCGGGCAAAGCAGAGAAAGGGGAGGTAACCTTATGAGGTCATAAGGGGCAAGATTCCAGATTGGCCCATCTGAGCTTTCATTTTCTCAAAGGCAGAGCAGGATACCCAGGGCTCGGTTTACACCCATCGCCATTTCTAGCCACTGGGGGACCATAGGCAGGCTGGGGGAATGCATATTAATGTTAAAAAACCTCAAAGTGAAATTTTTATGCCATGGGACACTTAAGAATGACACATGCTCGGTCACAGATGCTTTTTGTTCTCTAGGACAGGGTACTGAGGCATGTGTCATGTGGACGCGCCAACAGTTTTGTTGTCAATGATTACAATTCCTAATGTGGGCGACAGAAGGTACGCACTATAGCTTTAACCTGAACCCAACAACTTATCTTTGCTAAGTCTAACTGTAATTTAACCCTAACATCTGATGGTCTGTTGGAACGGTTGCAGAAGGATAACGGAGTCAGGACAGGGTTAATAAACATCACAGAGTAGTGAAAAAATACGTGGTGAAAGCCCTCCACCCTGTCCACACAGTACAATCCTAGTGGGTTAGGTACAATACTGTCATTATTTTATATTTTAAGCAATGTCTTAATTTCCCACCAAACAAACAAACTAAAACGATTAAACGAGGGATTTACAAGGATTAAGATTTGATATTAAACCGGATCCTTTTTCATGACAAATGCTGCCATGTTGCTTTCTTCTCTTTGTGATGCTGAAGGAATGATTCCCAACATAGACTGTCGTAGAACAAAATGGGAGGTCTGACTCAGTCTACTTTAGTAAAGAGATTGTAAGCCTTCTTGGAATCTGCCCTCCCTCCCCCAATCTCTCCTTCTTTCTGACATTGCACATTTTAGAACAGACAGAATGAGCTAGCCTCTTTATTGGCCCCCTGAATGACCTGCTGAAAGGATCTGCCATGAATGGATGACGGGGGTGGGGTGGTATAAGAAACAAGGAGGGCGGTGGCGGCGGCTAGGGTTTATGTGCTGCCCTGTATGCAGCCACAGTGGGCCATGCCATACATCGCAGAGGCAGGGAGGCAGGGTCGTCCCCCCGACCAGCATGGAACAGCAGCACCAGGCTCCTGCATTAGTCACGCCTGGCCCTCGACTCTGAGCTCCCTGCCCCTTTTACTTCGGGAAGAAGCTCAGACTTCATGGCTTGAGAGGGCCGGAGCGGCACACAGAGTTCAATAGGCTCAGAGACAAAGAGCAAAGAGGCCACTAGTAAATGAAACCCAGTGCAATTAAGCTCCTCTTTATCTTTTTCTCATTGTCTTTAATGTGGCTCAAAAGCTCCTTCACTTCCAATTGTTGCTGAATGATTTGGGGAAAAAATCGAATTGAGATTTTTCTGCCCGATGTTGCAATTACGACTCGATTTGCGATTGTTGTTTTTTAGCTACATAATTCACCTTCTACGATGATGTTAAGTAATAAAAAGAATCCACAGAAAATAATAATCTCTTTTAACAATCTGTGATATGTAACATTGTCCCAGCGTTCATCTTATGACAAAACAGTAAACACAAGAAAGAAAAGAGGAATAAAAATTGTTAAATCAAATGTAACACCAAACTTTTAACAAAATAAGAGTTATCAGTAACCACTCCCCTGGCATGTTCTACTCTGTGTGATTTTAGTTTATTCAGAGCAGCAGAATTATGGATCTTGTCCATCAAGCAAGCTTAAAAAAGTCAGAGGCAGGAGCAGCGGCCTCATTACAAAGTGTTACAGATCTGAACGTCAGTGGTTCAGTGAGAGATGACAACCGTTTTCCATTCATGATGTACATCCCTTCTCCACAGATGATTGCAAAGCTGCCAGTAGATCACAGCATCGTCTGCAGCCGGGCTGTTATCTGCTCCTCCTCCTGACTCTGCTGAGGGATGCTGCCATATAAGAGATGCTAGATCATCAGCTGAGGGGTGAAATGAGTAAAAGGGTTTTTCAGTTAGGTAGGAGGAGTTGGTTTTTCTTTTGCGCGAAGGGGGAGGGGGGGTATAGGGGGATAACGAGGAGAAAGGAGGAGGCTCAGAAAACAGGCAAGTCCCCCTCGTTGCTGAGCAGCCTCACAGCACAACAGAATTACAGCTGCATAATACAAATATTACTCTCTAAAGTATAGTGAGTAATGATTAGCAGCATAGGTTATTATATTAGGTTAAATAATTGGTAGGAAGGTTAAAGAAAAAATCTTTCCCTTGGATGCTCTAACACGGTTATATGTTGTAGAGATCCAGGACTAATTTTGCGACAAAGTGTTGGTGAGAGAGTTGGTATTCAGTATCTAATTTCTTGTTGCCTGCCTCATTTGTGTTTGCATCTGTTAGTTATTTCCTGTTGTCAAATATATATAGTATATTCAAATTTGTGTTTTCTTTGTGTGGTTTTGTTCTAGGAAGTTCTTCTCTTTACATTCACCTTCTCCTGTTAAACTAGAGTGTACCGGCACAGGAAATATCATTGTACATGGCAATTATCCATTGGAAAAATAACTTTTATGGGGGTGAATTCATCCTTTAAATTAATCTTATCTCACACAAACTTTCCTTTCCTTTTTGTTGTGTCTTGCTTTAATGCTGAGGACTGCTGGATGGTAGAATTATGGGTAAAATGGCTTTACCTCAGCCAAGTTTCATGCAAGATCTTTGTCTCATTAGATCACAGCAGGCCTTAGAGGGGTTAAACCCTGGTACCTATAAACCTGACACACACCAGTAAGTGCCTGGTATTTGACAACGGTGACCTATAGTTCACAGTGCTGAATTTTATGGGTAACATTGCACAAAATGGCTGGCTGGTTGGCACTCAGTTTTGTGGACTGTATCAGGGGTCCCTGTTGGCTAAAGCCTGTTATCTTGAAGACTTAATGATGTAAAACACAGATGGGATGATTTCATGCTTCATACACAGCAAACCTGTTGGAGAGGTGTTTTTCGTGTCTGATGAAAGAGCAACAAAGATAGAAATGACAGGTGTTACAGGAAAACTATCAATGTGTCCTTTCAAATGATTAAAGATAATAGGGATGTAGATTTGTATTTACCTCTACCTGGGTGTTTCAACATACAAACCCTTTCAGGTGCCCATACTGTAGCTGCACATCACAACACAAACCAGCTTATGCAAATATGAAAATGACACAGTGCCGGTCTCCTTTCCATGCGGCGCCTGCACCGAAATGATAACAAAAAACCAAAGATTTGATGCTCTCGCTGAGGAGGTAAAAGGAGCAGCTCTCCAAAGGGGAACAAAGTGTTACATGCATGGCTGTCATGAAGGAGAGGAGATAGCGTGGTGTTTCAGGCCGTCCAGTCATGCTGAAAGAAGATAATTTGCCGGAGGTGCCTGTGTCACCCCACCCTGAAGCAGGCTTCATATCCTGAACCCAGCAGGAGCGATGGCTTGGCTTTGTCCCACAATAGCAAGTGTCACTAACATGGTTTACAGCATGCTGCTACATGCCTTTGCCTATATGTGCAACTGTGTGTGAAAGTTTTCTCTCTCACTTTCTGTATCTGTCAGTTCCCATGAACCTTTTTCACTGTTGTTTTCTGGCTGAACTCCTATATTTTTAAATTCAGACAGCAGTGAGTGAGTTGGATGAAGGCAGGATCAGTTTATTGTTGTTAGGACTGAGTTTCAAACCTCAGTACTTTTTAAATCCAGACTGACATTTGGCACTAAAGGTTTGGTTGGATTCTTGGACTTGTTTACTTATTCTCTCGACAGATAAAAAGTCTGGTGGAAACACTTCAGAAGTTTGTTTTATTTTGTTAAAAGTAACTATGGCTTTGGCAGGGTTTCTTGAAAATTGAATTATTGTTTTGGCATCTATGCCAGTATTTCATTCCATTTCGCAATGTTAATTTGACCATTTACTAACCCCTTCTGGTTTAGTAACTGTAAGCTTTGGATTTACATGCTGAAGCTATGCACATGGGCGTGTAGTAAGAGAGATACTCTGTACAAGAGTTTAAAGGGTGGTGTCTTTGTTTTAGCCTTTTCAAAACCAGAAAAAAACATAACGTGTAAGGGATGGTTTAAACAGTGTGTTTGTCAACTCTAAAATCAGATGCAATAGCTAATGGTCAACAGTGACACCTACCCCTAGTTGTTGTGACTGATTTCCCTATGTCATTTAAGGTGGATTGAGTCAGCAAAATGCAAACCACCTTTATTTATATCATCAAGTGCAATTACTTTTAACCACAGATTAATCTGTTTATTGGTCATTTTATCATGTTAAAAGCATGCTCACTCGAAAACCCATCAATTACAGTTTTATAACATGCACTCATTGCCATGATTAGCCTGCTAATGCTGCACACACTTGAGTATGTTCAAACGATGTTTTGAGCTTTGCCAAGTAACTTCTGGCAGACATTGATGTGTTTTCCTTTCCTTGCTTCCTTTGTTAACTATGCCCGGAAAATGTCTCCACATCCCCTGTCCAAAAGTTTCTCATTCCTTACCAAACTCATCCTGACAAAGGATAAGCATGCCCTGCACTGCTCTTCTCAGTGCAAGACTTCAAATCACATCAAATGTATTGGTCACAATCATACACAGTACAATATGCAGTGAAATTCATTATGTACCCGTTACATCTCAATAAAAACAATAATAAAATCTGTAAAAATAGTAATATATACAACACAAGAAAATTAGGTGAGGGGTCAGCCCCAGTTCTCATTGAGCAGACGGACAGCCTGAGGGAAGAAGCTTCTTCTTGAAGGGTGAGTAACAGTGATCCACGGTTCTCTCTCCTCTGGTGGGGCATGCTATGTGTTGAGAACGGTCAGGTCTTACTCACTTCAGGTTAGCACTATTTAAATCCCTGGCTACTATGACAGCTGCTTCACAATGTTCAGCCCGGTGGATATTGAGAGCCACATGTAGTTCAGACAGAGCAGTGTCAGTGTTTGCATGTTGCAACATACTCCACCTCCACTTTGACGTGCCGGAGCATTTTTAAATGGAAATGAAAAGGTATACAGCCACAAGTGTGTTTCTGCGTGAGAAGGCAGAGAATAGAGCTGTGACTTTGACTCCATCAAAGTTGATTTCTGTTTGCCACCTCACATGTATAATTAATATGGACAGAACAAATCTTCAGGATGTATAAACTGGTTATGGTGCTGTTGTGTGCCTTTCTCATGTTGTTTTATATACTTGGAGGGACTTTTTGGTAGATTGATGATGATGTTTTGTAATACTAAATGCCACAGAAATGCAGGCTCAGGGAATTAAAGTTGGTCATCTATCGGAAAGAGAACGGTAAACATTGTTCTGTGACTTGTTTTGGCCAATTCACTCCTCAATGGAGTCATGAAGACTTGTAATACATCTGCAAGGCTTCCTGTCTGGCCATGCTGTTCATCAATTGATCCTTCAGGAATCAGGATTGAGAGGATAAAGGATTTTACCCAGAAGAATGCAAAAGTTTCTGGAGGTCAGGGTGATCTCTTTTTTTTTTTTTTTTGGAGCATGCAGTTTTCTGGACAAATTTGTTCCAGGGCCTCCAGCTGTCCACCTCCTAACTGGGCACTTAGCTCATCCCAAAGCTGTAACCAGGAGACCAGTTGGCAGCTTGTTTATAAGGGTAGTTTCTTGCAGCACTTTTTCATCTCTGTCCCGTTTACCGCTTCTTCTTTTTCTTCTTCTGAATTGATCAAACATACTTGATTAAACCAAAATGAGCAAAACTGAGAAAAAAAAGAGATTTAGTTTGTGCCAGGTGTTTGGGTTCCTGTCTCCTTGCCAATGCTTACTACCTGAGAGTTTCTCCCAGAGCTCAGCACAGAGCCAGGAACAAAGGCTTGCTTTGAGTCTGTGTGGTGATGAATTGTAAGGTGTAACAGTGGCCTTTGTATGAGTCTACTGTATGGGAGACAGAGAAAGTGGGAAACTCTGTCTAGGTAACTAGAGACTCTCAGGTCTTGATCGAGTGGTATGTCCTGCACTGATTGTGGGAGTTAATTGTGTCTTCTTGTACAGTCTAGCAAGAACCTGCTATCAAGGGACGTTGTGAAGTGTACACATGTTATGATCGAGAAGGCCACAACACATCAATTTAATACGCACAATAGCACAGTCTGTGGTTTGGCTTTGTGAGCAGTACATTGGCTGGTCTGCAAGCCAAGGCCTGACTGCGTGTGGCATCTCTATTAAATACAGGTATTTGTTTTGTATAACTAAATGTCTCTGTTAGTGCTTGGGAAATTTAGCATTTTTCTCTCCCTTCCTGTCCTTTTGTCTTTGATAAACAAAGTGTGAGAAGCAGAAAGTGGTTGCACATATAGCTAGGTATCAACAGTGTTTTCCTCCTCGCCCAAAGAGGGAGGCTCTCAATAATTTCTGTACTTAAGGCTGAAGGGTCTTTTGTCTAGTCTCCAATGTGCAGTATTTGCTCACTGAGTGTCACTTAGAATGAATGCTCTTCAGCTCTGGCCCTATCTTGTTGAAGCACTCTGTAGAACTGCTGAGCTGCTCTGTGTTAGAAATATATTACACTCTATTCCTATCAGCAAGGTGTTGTATTAAAATGGTAAATTGCATACATTTTTGGTAGTTAATGATGTCATGCCGAAAGAATGTGATATATGGTGTTTGTTATGGAAAGTATTCTTGGTGTTTGTGACAAAGGGGTTAATGCGAGAGCTGTCTTGTCAGGTGGTGTGAGGGGCGCTAACATCATAAAGTGATAATTGACTCACTTGTCCCCCATGCCCTAGAGTGCTTTAATTAGATGGCAGGTACATTTGTGTGAACAGTTTAATTATGAATATGTTATTCATACCATTGCACAAAGTTAATAACTGTGCCCTTCCCTCAAACAGGTGGGGTGGGAGTAAATGACAACATACAATGTAAAACTATGAAATCAGTATGAGATGGGATATGTAGCTGATAGATGTCATAGAAGTATGATGGCCCTGAGGTGTAAAACATAACAGAATTGGATAAAACAAAACAACAAAATAGAATACACATCTTTGAAAACGCAACAAAAAAGAAAACTAATTTTTGAAAACATTTAATTAAAATGTGTTTTCTGTAATGCTCTGTTTCGTTATTGTGTTTGGACCAATGTTATTGTATTTTGCACCACAGAGCCACCGTATAAAAAGGAAAAATAAACTAAAAGAATATCCTTTTTTCAGAACCTTCGGCCTCATTTTGATGTAATTGCTCAACCCAGAGGCAGTGTCGAGGGGTTTATCATTGCACTGGTTTCCCACAGCATCCAAAAGCTAATACGTGTCTGAGGCAGAGGAGGTCCAGATATTGATTAAATGTCTGGCCGGCTCCCCATTCACCCATTCAAGGCCTCTGGTATCACAGACGCTAGAAATGGTCATGGTGTCAATGCACTGTGCATCATAGCAACTGGGACCTGCTTGCTGCCAACCCAACTTCATCTAAACACATTTATTTAAGTCATAAAAAAAGAGTTATGGTGATGCACATTCACACCTGTGATGCAATACATTTTCCCTGTTTTGCATTTTGCCTAATAAAATTAAAGATTAGCACATTTTGAATGGTGGTCAAAAATGAAATGCCGATCCCCAGACAACTGCCAAACCAACAATATATGTCCTGAAAATCCTATCTGTCAACAAGCAGCCAAAATTGAAAATGAGAGGTGACAATATGAATATTAATGAGTTTTTTATGTCCTTTTCTTGCCACAAATCTTCCCCAAATGGCTGGCAGAAGTGCTGGTTTTCTTTTGAAGGTGGGTACTTCAGTAATCTATGATTTCCCTGCTTCTACAAAGCAATTTAGGTTGTTTGTGACTTAACACAAATTTTATAATGTCATTCAAAGTCACATAGCCTTTTTCTGATAATAGGAGCTATAAAATAAATATCAATCTGCCAGTTGTTCTGGTCAGAACCAAGCTGTATGTTCACTTGTTTTAGAGATGATTCATGATTTTTTATGCTTATTACCTGTGTTGTAAAGGGACAGGTAGATAGCTGAATGCCTTGTATCAATGTTTGTGGGCTATGCAGAATGAGTTGCTTTAGTCAATAGCACCATGGAAGTTAAAGCCTGCAGAGCTACACAAGTCTCTTTGTACCTGGACATAATCAGGATCTCCTTCTGCTCATACCTGGCTTTCTGTTAATGTTCCTGTGTCACATATGATTAGCCATCAAGGTAGAATGATGCGTTGCCCGCCTCCTGCTCTGCTACAGAGTGACCCTGAGCGGCCGTCTGAGGATGTGTTTTTAAGCTGGAAGTCACAGTTATCTGCAACTGAGATCAGATGCCAATCAATACTTCCTGGAGTACCTGATGGTGGAGAAATGCATTATGAGCATTGACACATCCTGTACTGTACGCCTTATCATACAGTATGCTTTATCCTGTTACTTCGATCTGTGCTTCTTCAATTCCCCTCACGCTCACTTTCTTATTCTCATATTTCTTTCTGCCCCAGTTTTCTTTTAAAATGTGAGCTCTGTAAAAGATGAACAGTGTGAGGATTTCACCCGCCGGCTGTGCAGGCTGATGAAGAGCCTAGAAGTCAATACCTGGCTGATAACATTGAGTTTGCACCAGGGTGAAAGAAGATGTGAATAATTTTGTGCAAAAATCCCACAAAGTCACCAATACACCAGTGTGCAAACTACTACATGGCCAGAAGTATTTGGACACCTGAAACTCCCACATGTGATTAGTGAGCATCTCATTCCATACCATAGGCATCAATGCTGCTAGAGCATCCTCCACTCTTCTGGGAGGGGTTTCCATTTCCACATTTTAAGACCGGGATTGGTAGGGATTACTCCCGCAGTTTGGTCTTAACTAATGGACATGTTCATTTGTTGATCTTTTTCTACGACATGTCAAAAACATATTCAAAATATTTAATTTAAGGTAACATTTGAGAAGACTGCACCACAAAGTATATGTTATTTTCACTTTATTTAACACTTGATGAACCAATTATCAAAATTGTTGCTGATAAATTTTTCCGTCCATTGACTAATGATGATTTATGGGTGAATTTTTTCAACTCTACTCCCATTCAGTAACAAAAGAATTAAAAGGTGGCATTATGGCTTGAGTCCAGTTCATCCCAAAGTTGGATGACACTGTCTAAAATATCATTGTGAGAACATGGCAGTGGTCAAGCAAAAGAAAAGCAACCCCAGGAGGTGATTGTCCACATAATTTTGGTGATTTAGTGTAGCGTAATATAATAATAATAATAATAATAATCCACTATATTATCAGGCATGTTGTGAGGGTTTAGTGGGAAAACTCTCCTTAAATATAAATGAGTCAGAGAGTAGATTAACCGAGTGAGACAGATCAGACATTCAGTATGATAGCATGTCCCTCATCTCGACCTTTGACCTTTCTCTTGCAGCAAGAAGAGACCGCAATCTGATTCCCTGACTCAACAGCTGAATTCATCTGTCTGGACGTGAGGGAGGCAAACACATTAACACTGTGGTGTCGGCCTATGGCCAGGCCAAATAAAGCACTCGCCAATAGACCTCAGACAAATACCCCTAAGAGTAGGCAAATGTAAATACGGGCATGCAGACACTGGGAACGGTTTTTAATCAATGAGCAAATACATGATTGAATGGGCATATAAACCTTCAACCTTATAGTTCAGACGAGTTGACATTTACACCGCAGTAAAGCTTCAATAAAGACTCAGTCAGGGATGGAAAAGTAGTACCACTTAAGACAAATTTTAAATTTTAAAAGGAAAACTAAATGCTCTTTAGAATGAGCCATTTTAATACTTTAAAGATGGCCATGTTTTTCTGCAACATTTCAGCAACTTATTGTATGGCAGTTTCAGCAAGATGTTGTCTATTTTTTTCATCTTGGCATTTGCAGGGACACGCATTCAGAAGATTGTGCGATAAATCTTTGTTTACAGCAGAATGCCACTGACAGAAGGAAAGCTTTTGGGGGCTTTTAAGGTTGTTAGGGTCAGTGGAGCCTCATCAACTTTGTCATTTTTCAGAGAAAAAACAGTCACTTCCTTTCTCTGCTTATGTTTGGACTCTTCAACCACAGAAACTTCTGTATATCAGTTGCACAATGCGATTTGTGAGAACACCTAAGTTTATACTCTGCTTTATCAGAAGCGATACAATAATCAATAGTATATACTTTATTAATCCCACAAGGGGAAATTACAATTTACACTCTGTTGTTATTACACACACACATTACAATTGACAATATGATAAGTAAATACTTTACCCCCAGCCCTCTTTAAGTGCATCATTAAAAATAACTGTAAGGTCCAGTGTAGAGGTTTAAGTCCAACTAAAATAAAGTAGCAAAGGTTCTGTGCTGTAGCATACAGATCTAGCTAAGCTATTCAGCAGTAGTATACTGAAAAGCTTATAAACATACTTGCTAATTTGATAAGTTTATGCTAAATAAAAGTCCTTATTTTTCAGTGCCACTGCAAACAAAATGCTGTCCATTGGTAACTTGTAAGCTTCAATTACCAGGGCAACTTTGTTAACTCTTGTTGAGTCTCCATGTCCCTACTGCCCCAGCTGTCAATCAAACATGTACACTGGCCTGCCTATTAATAAAAGGAACTAAGAATACATTTAACACATAAAGGGAAGACTTTTGTGTTTTCTTTTGTGATTCATGTATGGTCACTAACACTGGCATAATATTACATTTAAAGTTGATATGACACACAGCAAACAGTTACCTATTTGGCAAATATGGAGCAACATAAGCATTCATTTAAATCCAATAGGCGCTCCCCTTTTAACTTTGTTTTGGTCTCCATCAACTCCTAAAAAAATATATGGTTGTTAACTGTGTCTGTCCTCTTTTTGGTGCCAAGCAAACCAAAACCACAAAGTACTGTATAGTATAATAAAATATAGGTTAATATAGGCCAATTTGCATAACACGTAGTCATAAGATCCATTTTATATCTAAAAATATTGATTACAGCTGCTTTAAGAAGTGTTTTGAATTGTGTGCAGGGATTGGATTAGATTGTTATTTAGCCTATTTCAACAGTCTTCAAAAACTCCACTGACTCCCACAAGCTTAAAATGTGCCAAGCCAATATTTTTTACATTAATGCTGACATAATCCACATGGTGAACATCAGTTCAGCTGGCAATGGTCTGATGGTCGGCTCCATATTGGATTCAGTTCCAAGTTAAAGCTCAGAGACAAATCTCTTATCTAGGCAGCAGTTTTCACTCTTTCATTTTGAAACAAGCAAAAATCAATGTACAAAACATCATGATTGTCATGAAACAGATGAAAATCATTTCATCCATTTTTGTGGCTTTGGAGGTCACGTTGAGTTTTCATGCTTTCATGATGATTGTGCATGCTGCAGCCCCTCATATCATGTCATGTAACATACATCTAACATACAGTACATGCTGGCAGGTAAATCACTTCCCCCGGCCTGGGTGACATGTAGATTACGGTGCATCACCCTGGGGGGGTTGGTGTCCTGCGTCAGATTTGCGGTGACAGCCCATTGCCAAGCCATGACAGGCGACACATCTGGCTTGAAATGAGGCTACAATCGTGTTGTCAGGAAGGTAATTAGAGGCCCCTGCTTCCTTGACTCTTCGACTGTCCCAGTCGGTGCCCGTGCTGAAGTGGATTGTGGTGTGATTGATGGTGATAATTTGACCCTGTCTGTCAGGACGTCTCTCTTTATGGAGCGACATCACCACGAGGACCTGATTGTCTTGGTGGTCGCAGGCTATCTGCTCAAATTTTAGATGTACTTAATCTGTCAAATGGCGTGTGTACTAGTTTAAATGTTGAGGTTTATTATAATAATATCCTGGAATATTCAGTAGCTTTGAGGTGAGACTTTCTGGAATTTGTCAGATGTATTTAACAGCATGTTTTGCACTTTCTGGTTCTTGAGCTTCCTCCTGTCAGCTGTTTCAGTTTTCTGCTCAGTGAAATTCCTGGCAATCACAGGGAGAGAGCAATGGGAATAACATGTGGGATTGTACATCTGTCTAAAAGTGAAAAAGCAGGTCTGGCCTTGTAAAGAGGACAATGAACAGAGAAGGAGATGGAGAAAAGTTTGGGAGGCCTGGCAGTGGCGGAACTACACTTACGTCTGAATTCATGGACTCCAGGGCTCAAACAGCTGGAGCTAGACCAGCTTTCTTTCAGCTACCATGCAGATTCACAACCAAGAGTTGATTTTGTGAGCCATGACAGCACAGATACTCAGCACAGCAACTTCTGACAAATACAAGTACAGTGGTGCTCAAAAGTTTACATACACATGCTTAAGTTGACTAAAAAGAGGAATAAAAAAATCATGTTTTGGAAATTTATTTTAATACCTAAATTAAAAAATGAGGTAAAATCCAACCTTTAAGGACACCAATTTTCTTTGTGAATGAATAACGTATTGTAAATAAATAAATGTTCTTATTTAAAATACAGGGGTCATAAGTATACATACCCCTATGTTAAATTCCCATAGAGGCAGGCAGATTTTATTATTAAAGGCCAGTTATTTCCTGGATTCAGGATATTATGCATCCTGATAAAGTTCCCTTGGCCTTTAGAATTAAAATAGCCCCACATCATCACATACTCTTCACCATGCTTAGAGATAGGCATGGTTTTATTTCAGTTAGACTAATACCTGGTTTGATTTGCATTGAGAGATGATTTTATAGAAAGTATCCCATGCCTATCTCTAAGCATGGTGAAGAGTATGTGATGATGTGGGGCTATTTTAATTCTAAAGGCCAAGGGAACTTTATCAGGATGCATAATATCCTGAATCCAGGAAATAACTGGCCTTTAATAATAAAATCTGCCTGCCTATGGGAATTTAACATAGGGTATGTATACTTATGACCCTGTATTTTAAATAAGAACATTTATTTATTTACAATACGTTATTCATTCACAAAGAAAATTGGTGTCCTTAAAGGTTGGATTTTACCTCATTTTTTAATTTAGGTATTAAAATAAATTTCCAACACATGATTTTTTTATTCCTCTTTTTAGTCAACTTAAGCATGTGTATGTAAACTTTTGAGCACCACTGTATAATGGTTGCATCTTTGAAAAGGTCATCTAAAGGGAGCAGATAGACTCTAACTGTTTCATTCGGGAGTGTGGGGTGTGTTAGAAGAGGCCAAGGTTCAGACTGGAGCTTCCTATCATGAGCTTGTTAGCAGAGCAAACCTTTTCTCATGTGTCAGCAATATTCCCTCACCTCCTTGACTTAAAAGCGATTTTGCCTTCTCTCTCTCTTTCTCTCTCTAGCTTTAACACTCCTGCGCTGTCATTAATAAACTAAAGCACTCGAGACACACACATTCCAACACATGTAAAAAGAGCCCACTCCCCCACCCTCCTCTTTTGTCATGAAAAGCTGAGGTTTAAAAAAAAAAAAAAAAATTGTACAGATGTCTTGTTTTCTTCCAGCCTTATTTTTCCACTACTCCCCTTTTCCTCTCCTGCAGATGTGAGGGCACTGAACATCCCGGCCTTTCTGCAGCTCTTGGCAGCTTCAGATGGGTTGGCCAGATATGCATTCATTTATTTTTATTGAATAGCACCGAGAGTGTAGGTGTTTCATTATAAATAAAGTTTTTTTGAAAGGGTGGCATCGTGCCTGCATTAAGGTTGCACTGGGAGAAAGGAAAATATCTTGTTCAATCCCGGGTAAAACTAGCATCTGCCCTGCGTGAGTGTCACTGACCCAGGCAGAGTTCCCTTACTGCTCTAAAACTGCTGGTCCGACCGGGGAAAAGGAAATGTTTTTTTTTCTTTATGTACTTAAAATACCTTTATTTGACGCCACTTTGCTTACTTTCAGTCTACCTTATAATCATTGTCTATTGTTTGCCTGTTTTTCCTGTGTGTTTACTTGTTTGTGTGTTTTTGTTCTTTTGCTGTTATTGTTGTAGAAAATGCTGTAACAAGAAAATGTCCCTGTTGTGGGATGAATAAAGTATAATCTAATCTACTTTCAGGATCTCACAGAGTTTTTCTATTGTGGCTCAAAATGAATGAATGTGCTAAATAATTTGCTATTTGCTAGCCGCGTTGATGGCAATATTGGTCTATCAGTCAGTCCAGCACTTTGTTCCAGACTGATTGAACTGAACTGAAATTATTTGACTTTGAATCAATTTTTATGATTGTATAATCACTCACGTGAAAACGCCTCTGGGTTATGTGTTATTGTTGATACTGTTTAAAATGATTTTGGGATAAGTGGAAATCATTTAAGATTTGTGAGAAAGCACTCACTTCAGAAAGCAACTAATTTTTTTTACTTGCATCATCTCTTTAATGGAAATTGCATCCTTTTTCATGCTTCATTGTGCTTAAACATGTTGACAGTGCAGAAGATTTTAAATTATTTGGATGTGAAGATCTCCAGTTTGTCTGCCAAGGACAGATGATAATCATACATTACAACAGTCTGTTGCACTGTGTTCATTTTATTACATTTATGAATGAGAGAAATTGTGCAGTGCTTGTGCTGGTGTACATCAGTCTGGATTAAAGATAATTAGTGAGAAATAACTAATACCCAATCTTCCTCAGAGGCAGCTGTCACACAGATGAGAGGAGACAAAGAGCAGATCATCTGAATATATTTCAGTGCAAGCCTGTTAGTCGAGGTCCGTTTCTCTACTTCACTGACAAAATCAAGAGACGGAGAGCAGAGATGTCTCCGACGTGTTTCTGCATGTTTGTGTCTGAATGCTGACCCAGTTCCCCAGCTGACAGGGTCATAAACACAGCAACACATGACTGTACTGTCTTTATGGACTGTTAAGGAGCCAGGGGTGTCATTATGCAGTTTTACACAGTGCTAGTCATGTGCTGCTGTGGGACAGGTCTATACAAAACCTACCTGGCCTCGTTGTCTGCACTTCTAGAGGCCTGCAGAGAATAGGTTACGGAAGACAAATCACCAAATCTAACTTCTGCGTAGCTACATTCCCACTGTGGGTTTGTTAGACTTTCTTTGCCTCTGTGTTTGATCAAACCTGGTGTAATAGATAAAGCTGCATTTACTGAATCTTTACGTTTTATGTTTGAGTTTTACTGCCTTTTGATCGAAGGTTGAAAAAAAAAAACTTTTTCATATTACGTTTTAGGCCCAGTCAGAGTATGATAGAAAATCAATTAACTGTCTGCTAAGATATTACTATATTTGGAGTACTAAAGAGACAGTCTTGTGGATCTATTGTCTCCTTGCCAGCCAGTAACGATAAGCTAATGCTGTAATTATTTCCCTTGTCAGACAACAAACTTTATCTTCTTTTTTCAAGGATAGAATTATACCTGAGATATTTTAGAAGCAGATGAAGAATTGCTAAAGTCACTGCCCAAATGGCCATCATTGTCTCACGCTAATCATTCACTCCTGACAAATTTGGACTGCTCACTTCTAAGACTTGCCAATTATTTCAGAAAAGATTAGTCGTAGCAGACATTTATATACCTCTCCATCAGTTACAGTGCTGCATAGTATCCCTGTGTGTCTAAGTGTAAACCTTAACATTTTACAGGCAATGGTGTAAACCTGTCCCTGTTTTTTTTTTACCTGTAAAGCCCCCGGCAGTCTGTCTCCTATGGTTGAATCCTCAGAGACAGGTGGTGCGAAGTCAAAGCGAAGTGTCTGCTGCAGTTCCCGGTACAGCAGAGTGGCTTAGCCCAGCGTTCAACCCCCCCCAGGGCCGTTCCCTCCCCTGCACAGCTCCCTTCCTTCACTATAATCTAGCATATACATTAAACTGTGACAGGTAAGCCCCCCCCCTTTTAAACACGTTGTTGCCTTGTTTATGGTACCTGCTTTTCACTCCTTTTTTGACATATCAGTAGCAAAAAACCTTAAAACAAAAGGCATGATTGAATGAAATGTATGTCTTCACGCCTCTTCCAGAGTCAAGCCGTCTGCATTTCATCATGCAATAGAAAAAAAGCAGAGTGTTTTAGGAATATCACCGCATGGAAATTTTCATGTTTTATTCATGCGTCACCACTTCTTGGTGTTTGTTTGTATGCATTTTCCTATGAATATGTCCTCTGTACAGCAACTGTAGACAAGAGTGGTGGAAAGTAACTAAATACTGTACATTTTGAGAGTGTTTTAGGTTTATGTTTCTTATACTTCTGGTCTACATTTAAGAGGGGAATATACTTTTAATCATTTATTTTGGTTTATCACTTTTCAGGTTGAAATTTTATATTTAAAAAAAGCATATGACAAGCTATTAATATATATTATGATAGATTAAACCAGTCGTTCCCAACATTTTGGGCTTGTGGCCCCTTACAGAAAAGGATTTAGTTGGGGCTCTGTGTTACATTTCAGATCTCTAAGAGTTGGTCCTCAGTTCCTCCAAGACATTTTTCCTTTCCTGCCAGTTTAAGGCCCAAACAACAAAAACATAATTTAATATTTCACAAATAAATATTTTTTCTTCTTCTTCATATATCTTACTTTAAAGTACCCAGAGAGTGTAAAGTGCTGCCACATTCTCATCTCCTTCTTCTGTCTGCTTGGAGAAGCTAGCCAAGGCTCTGTCACTGCTGTGAGGCCCTAAGTTTGATCAATGAAGCCTGGAGAAGCAGAACATGGGGCCCAGTGCTGATGGCAGGTTGCCCAGAAGCATGGCATAACGTGAGGGGGGGGGACAGTCCCAAAACAAGGAGATTTTCAAAGGCAGAGTGGGTTTGGGTCTTAGCTTTCCCATGAAATGTCAAGATTCTGCAACTAAACTACAACATTTCTACAGACTGCATGTTGTTTGTTGGAGATTTCAACAAGGTTTTTGCACACCTTAAAGTTTACAGTCTTCATGCTAAGATAGTCGGGTGCTGGCTGTAGAGTCTTTATTTTATCAAAGTGTCAAACTATTTCTTTATCTGACGTGGGACCAGAAAGTTTACCAAACAGGTCTATAGATTGAAATGTTGTAATTAAATAAAGTGAATACAAGCAAACAAAAACTGTTCTTTTTCAAATATAGATTATTATTGTATACATGTTTTTTGCTACTGCCATCAATAATAGTGATTAAGGAATTAATCACACGTAGTACTTTAATGAAATGTTACGCATGTAAAATGTAGAAGCTGATGATCTCATCCTGCCCTGATTATAAATCCAGAAAGCCTAGGGCCCACTCTGCCAGCAATTAGATTTTGCCCTGCAGATCGGTCTGTAAACCTGCACGTTTAATTCTCCTGCTTCGGTTCACAATTTTGCAAGAACCAATCACAAACTGGCTTATCTACCTGGCACGCTATTGGCGGTAACACAATGACAGTAGAGAAGCGAACAAGCAACTTCTTGTATACATTCAACATAATGGGGGCCACCGAACGCAGCAACTTGTTGATGTCACTGTTGCTTCCACGTCACCCCAATCATTGGTTGAAGGACTTTCCAATTGTGTAAAGTCATTTGAACTATGCCTGTTGGTCCCGCCTCTTGTGCGGAGAAAATACAGAGCAGACTCCCCAGACCAATGCTCAATCTCAAATCTATTGAGCTTGGCTTGTTCTGGTGATAGCCAGACTCCGTGTGAATATGAATCTCTCACTGACTCTTGCGCTGACTTTGAGCCAAAAAGGCAGTATTGGTTTCTCCTCCTAGGAAAATCAAGAGGGTTTATAAGCATGGGCGGAGACTGCCAAGGTACATCCATATCTCTATCCAAATAACAAAACAGCCACTCCTCCTCCTACTCCCCTCTTCATCTTCACCTTCAGAGCAGCAAACTAACCCTCATCGAGACTGACTGCCTTAGAAAAAATGCAGCAAGGGACAAACAAAAGGAAGACAGAACGTTGGAGGCTATTTTAGAACAAGTGGATGCCATTTGCATTCAAACCCAGTGTCTCCCAGGCTGTTTGTTAGAGGGCACTGAACTGTCTGTTTCTATGAAAGACCCGGTGCAACCATGCTCAGCTGTACAAATGACAAATGGTGCCATCAGTCCTGAAGTGTGCAATTATTCCAGTGTCCTCTCCATGGGTCAGAAATACGTTTGGGTTAGATGATCAATATGTGTACTGGAGGGATCAATAGTGAAACCACAGACAGAATCAGAAACCTGTTGGCTAATTTAACCGTTTATTTAATTTGTTAACACTGAGGGGCTTTTGCCACAAACATGCATGCCACCGTGCCAACTTGCAGCTGAGATGCTATCCGGTAAGTGTTTGAGCCTGAGGGTGAAGAGGCAAGCCCCAGCATGCAATCTCACCTCACCTGGGACCATTAAAGCCTACATTAGCTAAAAAGTTTCTTTACGTGCCCTCACTCAATAGGTGGTGTTAAAGGCTTGTGCCACCTTCACATCATGTTGTTTAGACCTTATCCATGACCAAGCCGTGAGCATCGTTTAGTTCACTTCTGCTTTCCTATAGATTCTGTTTTCCAAATTATTATTTCCCTTTTTTCTATTTTTCGGATGCATTGGCCCTAAACACCCATACATCTGAACAACCTGCACTAAAATCCTAGACCATGCAGCTGCACCACACAGCTGTCCAGACCTACCCAATGGGAGCAATAAACCAAAACAAATTGCTCTCTCTTTATTTCAACCCTGGTGACCTTACCAATGAACTCCCCTCACACAATCTGTCTGCCTCTCTTTCCAACTCTATATCCGTTTCTTACAATAAGAGAGTTCCTGAGAAGACTGCTGAATTTAATGCGATAGTTACGCATCTTATCTCCAAGACAGCAAGTTAAATCACACCGAGGAAATCATCTCTGACATATAGACGCTGCCCGAAGAAATTTAATAGCTGAACTGTTTATTAGATTGTACAAGTCTGCTGAACATATTCTTGCCGTAGCAGGTGTCATTTTAGGTGCCAATTACAGTTACTGGGGAAAAGTGCAAGGAGTAAAATAAATGAGAATTTGGATGAATTGCTTTTCACTTGTCTTGTCAGAAAAGAAACAAAGCATTAGCTCAGATGGAATATTTTCCCTTCATAATTCGACATATTCACAGAAGCAGGAGGTAAAGAGGCAATATTGTTATTCAATTGGAAATGTAAATGCAAATTTTTGGCAGTGTCTTATGATTAAATGGAATTTGGAGGGTCTTAAAAAAACACACTTCTATGTGCAGTACACTGTCCCCTTTATAATGAGATTTTTTGGAGGGAATCTGTTGGGTGACATGCTGCTCTGTAGGTCTCATTCTGCACAGCAAAACTCCCGGCAAAGCGAGCGTTTTGTGTTGTAAACAATATTTAATATTGATTTCCTGTGAGTGGCTGAAGTCTCCACCGCTGAATGGAAGAGATTGAAGCAATTACAGACTGTGTGTAGCTTGGATTTGGCTCACAGTTTGTCAACAGATAGACAAAATGTGCTAGGTTGGGTTTGGCTGCTATAAGCCTGGGGAATGGTCCTCTCTTTGTCTTTGTCTCTCTCTTTCTGCTCAGTATGTACAGCAGAAGACTTTCCGACGTGCTTGTGGGATATTGGTGCTGTAGATTTTTCTGTAAATTCAGTCTTTTAGCTTTAGCTGGTTTGTGGCCACGTACAGCCTCAAGGCACCTATGCCTTGAGGCTGTACGTGGGCGGATATGCTATTTGGTAAGTTTTTGAGGAGTTTGTTATATATTTTTCCACATCTTTTCCTGTAGAAGATTACAAATCTGGGTTATATCTATGTTTACATCTGCTCACTGGGAAATGATTCAGATATTGGAGGGAAAACATGTGTAATGCATGTTTTTATTTAAGAGATTTTATATTACTCACAAGTATCTGAAGCAAATTAACTTGATTATAAGGAATTTCATATGTGGATATGAGGGCTGCTCTTAGTGCTGGAAAACCACACTACATGTTGTTGGTCGAATTTCTCGTGATGGATTAGTACACACACTGTAGAGAAGGAGAAGTCATCACTGACTAAACAATAGAAAATTCATAACAGCTGAGAAATAAAAAGTAGAGCCTGATTCTTTAAGATAGCAATATCAATAGAAGATTCAACTTCAATCAAAAACACATCTTATTTAATGATACAGTAAACAGACCAGACAGACGGGGGGCATGGGGAAGGTGTATAGTTAAGAGAGTCCCGCCAAGTGTGAAGGGGCCAAGGACAATCATGTCTTTGTCTTTGTTGACTAATTGAACCCACAGCTAATATCTGAAAATTAATTACAGTACATTCAAAACAGCTTGCAAAGGTATTATTAGAGGAAATGTTTGGTCTGTAGAAACATGCAAATATTTACACATTCAGACAAGGATATCACAAATAAAGTTGGTTCTGTAAACTCTGGAAATGGCAGGTCCACTTAGAGAACATTGGAGTGTAGCGAGGTTTGGCAGGGTGGAGGGACGAGAGGCTCTGTGATGCTGATGGATTAGCAGGAAGGATGAAGACAGGCTCAAGGGCCTCACCTGTAGCCCTCTGCCCACAAAGCCAAATGAAAAAAAAAAACACAGTTAATACACTCACGCCGGCACTCAGACAATCAATCTCCACCTGCAGGACAAGTCCCACATAAACACTGAGAACACGCTGCAGACACATGCATACACATCCACAGACACCCTTGGAAGGAGTTTGTCCACACTACAGGGAATCAATCTTCAGTTAAAGCGGCGCTGCCTGGCACAGCTGTGCTGTTGCTTACACGTGGACTCTGAGTTGTGTCTCAGAATTAGATCAATCCCTTTTAGCATGACAGAAATGTAGAAGTTGCCAATTAGCCTAAAGCGCCCAAGCAGATCAATATGTTTAAAGGTCCTATGTCATGCTGCTTTTTGGATGGTTTTATATAGGCCTGAGTGGCCCCTTAGTATGTATCTGCTTACTGTATCTGCAGTCTCTTTCCCAAAATTCAGCCTTGGTGCAGAATTAAAGCCACTAGAGCCAGTCCCACAATGAGCTTTGCTGAAGATGTGCCATTTCTGCTTCTGTAGCTTTAAATGCTATTGAGGAGGAGATAGGCGGGGCAAGGTGGAGGCTGGGGGTGTGGACTTGACAAACTGCTATGCTTTACTTGTTTGCAAGCCATTATGTCTCTTTCTCATGGGTGGGCCAAATTCTCTGGGCGGGCAAAGCAAAGAAAGAGGCGGTAACATTTCCCCGTATGATGTCATAAGGGGATGATTCCAGATTGGTCCATCTGAGCTTTCATTTTCTCAAAGGCAGAGCAGGATACCCAGGGCTCGGTTTACACCTATCACCATTTATAGCCACTGGGGGGCCATAGGCAGGCTGGGGGGCATATTAATGTTAAAAAACCTCAAAGTGAAATGAGACATGCCATGAGACCTTTGAAATGACTGTAATTTAGCTCCGCAAGTGGTTGTGATAATGTTGTTTGGATGCAGAGTTTTCTTTTCTTCACATTTTGTTTAGAAATTTGTGAATGTAAAAAGACTAATAAGATGACAAATGAGACTGTCAGCTTATTAATATGACAGTGCTGCTTACAAAATTGACCTAAACTGTCGTTTTATGGGTGAGGACGATCTGGTTTTTTGTAGCCTACATTTGTGAGAACTTTGGCAAATGAGCGCCATTGGAACTATGCTGAATAAGCTATTAGCAGTTCCTGTATGCATTGTATCCATTAATTTACAGACCTTCCACTTCTTGGATTGTTCACTTGCCGCCGGAAATTACGCCAGATGTCACTCTTTTTAGGCCAGATGTCCGCCACCTTCCGCTTTCTTTGTGTTGGAATTCTAAATCCCAATGGATTTATGAGGATTGTGGTTAACTGCTCCTCAGATCTCTGCAGAGTAAATTGAGACAGATAGCTAGACTATATCTGTCCAATCGTCATTTTACTGTTGCACAACTAAAAGAACTTTTGAACGTAGGCTACACATGTTCCACCCACACTTCCCGAGGCTATTTACAGCAGCATCATCATTTTGTCCCTGGCTTAGCACGGCCCAAGACAATTGTGATTGGTTTAAAGAAATGCCAATAAATCAGAGCATGTTTTTCTCTCAACAACTATGACTAGGGTTGACTTTGACTTTAAAAGGTGAATATTGTTCTTTTTATTGATGAAGTACTGCAGACTTTGATATGATGGTCAGTTTAAAAAAAAATTCTGACAACAGTAAGTCTGTTACCTGCAAAGATGAAGAGACTCTTGGAGTAAACAAAAAGTGTGTATTGTGTCGTGTACGTCTCAGATCTTGGGTGTGTAGGTGTTTTTTTTTTTTATCCACAGAAGCTCAGCTGAAGAGTGTATGAACTGGGAGGATATAGGCGAGGCTATTGTTTGTGATTGGGCGCATCAGAATAAAGGTGCAGGCTTTTTGTCTTGTCAGTCCCTCTCTATTCTTCAGTACAGATATGACCATTTCCAATTTTATGGTCTGTTAAGCAAGCACTAAGCCCAGATGTTGTGTTTTCATGGCGCGATTTAGGTAGAGGGTGAGAGATGCTGGGCTGTTGTCTGTGCAAAGACGGCTCTGGCTAGCCTGTAACCTGTGACCTGTAAGAGTACAGTAATATTACCACAGGTAATGGTCTGCTCTGGAGGTAGGAGACATAATCTGTTACAGGAGGTCCGGTGTTCAGTGATACATTGCCTGCCAGGCCTGAGCACTCTCATGGTAGAGCAATCCAAGGCCTTGGGGCTGCTGTTTCGCAAAGTTGAGTGGAATGAGAGCCAACAGCAGCACCTCATAGTCCTGCAGTCAATCACTCAATCTCATGAAATATGAGACAGACACTGTGCCTGACTGGAATCCTGAATTCCTAACCGCCTGTGTCAAATTTCTCTTTGTGATCCCCCTGCCTCCTGACGGCCTGCAGCTTTGTGTGCCTGTCTGTTTGTCTCTTTGCCAAAGCATTTTTTGTATACACTTCCTGCACTGACCAATGCCGGAGCCAAGACAACCACCAATTACATAAAGAAAGCCGCAGCGGTGACAGCAGACTCCATGATGGTTTACTTCATGATGGTTTACTCCAGCACTTTAAACCCTGTGTTTTGGGGTTTGATACTGTGTGCTCCGGGATGTTACATGGTGCTTTGTGGCTTAGCCTGCTTGGAGTTTGTGTCCAGTGTATTTAGCTGTTCAGCAGATGCTCAGAAGGGGAATTAGCATTTTCTGTGTAGCCCGCTTAAAAAACAATTATATTCTTTTTTTTGTGATCACATTTTGAGAAAACATAATATAGTAAACATAATATTCATGAACACTTACAAACAACATGCTGGGACATAGGAAAGCGTCCCAGGGCCACAATAACACAGAGAGGAAAAACGGGAGAGAGGGAGACAAAACAACACGCGCAGAAACAGACAGACACAAACAGACATACACACACACACACACAGACAGACAGACAAAAGACAAGGGCTCAATCACACACGCAAACAAAAGAAAAGGCTACAGCATTGACCTTAAGGATTCAGCAATGCTGTGCCAAGTCTCCAAAGTCTTCCTCGGAGCTCCACCCACACAAGTCGTAGAGAGTTCTATGTATGTGACATCCAAAAAAAGTCATGAAGTGGCTTCCAACAGGTGGCAGTCCTTCTCTTAGCAGCTGTAAGTCCAGCAAACACAGCACGTTTTTGAGCTTTAGAAAGCTGAAAGGCTGACAGGTCACTCAGAATCAAAACATTGACAGTAACAGGCACAGTAACATTAATCAAGGTGGAAATTTTGGATGCAATATTGTTCCAGAACTGACCAACAGGAGAGCACTCCCAGAACATGTGAAGATATGTACCTTGAGCTTTAAGTGGGCAGAAAGTGCATAAAAGGCTGTTAATTATTTTCATGTGGTGCATTTTCACAGGGGTGAGATATGTCCTATGAATGAAATTTTAGTGAATTTGCTGATGGTCTGGATTGCGTGATACATCTGAAATGTTACATCATATGCCAGTCAAGATCAACACTGAGTCCTGGGCAATCGCGTACCAGATCCTCTCAATAGGAAGGGAAGTGCGGCCAGATATCACTAAGAACTAATAAAGCCTGGATACCATACCACAGTTTTTAGGCTGCACAGTAAATAACTTCAAAATAGGATGGATGGGCAATTTTGTAAGTCAGAAAAGGGGAACAAGCCAACCTCACCAAAAATGTCTCTTAGACAATGAACTCCCCCCTGTTCCCATTGTGGGCCTGTTATTGGCCTCCCACCAATCAGGAGTACTGTATTATTGAATAATGGGGGAAAAGTGTGCCAGATATAAGATAAATGGCAGTATGTTTCAGCTAATCTCCAAGTTTTGATAAGATGAGAGATAATGGGGTCAAAGCGTAGCTGGCACTGTTCGCTAGAAACATTGGCAAAAAGTCATGGAGTGACCAAGTCTCTGTCATATCACTTTCTAAGGTACACCAGCAAACAGACACATCTGGGTTAAACCAAGTGAGAAGGGGTTTTAACACAAAGGACCAGAAATAATGTTTAAAGTTGGGAACTGAAAGGTCATCATCCTCTTTCCTCCTCTGTAAAGTAGACATCTTGAGTCACGGCCACTTGCCTTTCCACATAAATTTACACAGCTGATTGTAATTTATGCCAGTGGCCAGCAGGAGGAGAAAGAGATAGTATAGAGCTCACAAAGTTGACCCTGGGTAAAACATTCATTTTAACCACTGAGATACGGGCTTTAATCAAAATGGGGAGACCAATCCACTTTTCGATATCCTTCAAAACACTGTTCAGAGCAACAGAATAGAAGACCTCAATGCCTAAATATTTAAAATGCTTAACAATGGGGATGTCGGCAGAGATGTTTGAGTTGCAGGAAGAACCATTTAAATGAAGTAGTGCAGACTTTGACCAGTTAATTTTATGCTGTGTACTACAAATGCATATTGGTGACACCATAATCAATTGGCGGATGGCTTGAGCCAGCGGCTCTAGTAAATGACAAATAATGCAGGACTCCGAAAGGCGGGAAGATCTAGAGACTGGAAATAAAGAGGAGAAGGTGCATCCAGTTAAGACTCGAGCTGCGGGATTAGATGAATGAAAGTTTTACCAAAGCTCTTCAAATCTAAGACTGACCCTAAAAATGGCCACTCAAAGGCCACTGTCAAAGGCTTTCATTGTGTCCAGAGAGAGAAGTGACATTGGGGTCTTACTGTCCTCTGCCGCATCAACAATGTGGAGAAGGTGTCTAACATTATCGGTTGCTAGTTTCGTTTTTATGAATCAGAGTTCATTCATTTTGCCATATGAGATGCCAAACGATGGGCTAGGAGCTTTGCAAAGATTTTTATGTCAGTGTTAAGAAGACTCAGAGGCCGATAGCTAGAACACTCTATAGGATCCTTATCCTTTTTCAGGAGTAAGGAAATTAAGGCTGTGTTAACATCCCTTGAGAATTCACCCTTTTCAATAGAGAAGTTAATCATGTCAAGAAGGAAAGGGCCCAACTGGTCCCAAAAAGTTACATAGAATTCAGGGGGAATCCTATCAAAGCCTGGTGATTTTCCTTTTTGCATATTCTGTACTGCCATCTTAATTCTTCAATGGAAATTAATTTGTCCAAGCTAGCTGATTCCTCTGCTGATAACTGAGGCAAGTCAAGCTGATTCAACCAGCTGGCACAGTGGGGTTTATCCAAAGTAACCTTAGATTCATACAAATTGGAATATAATGTCTGAAAGGATTTATTTATACTGACAGGGTCAAGGTCTAATATTACCATCTGAGGATTTAATAGCGGGAATATCTGAAAAATAATCAATGGATCTTAACCTCGTAGCGAGAAGGTGACTAGGTCTAGCAGCCTGAAAGTAATAGCGCTGTCATGCTCTTCAAATTATAAATTCAGACTTCTGTTTCAGAATGTTGCTTATTTATTTCTTGACTAATGATTGTTCTAAAGCTATCCGGTCACATTAGAGTAGAAAAGGATGGTATTGCTCCTAATAAAACCTTTTATCACGTCCCACAATATCCTAGGGTCTTCTACAGAGCCAATGTTAATTTCTGCAAATATTTGGAATTTGTAATAAACTGAGTGATATAGGATTCTTTTTTTTTTGCAAAGAAGTATTGAGACGCCATCTAATCGCATGTTGAGATAGCTAGCCAAGGGTGGCGGTGCAATGGACCCCTTTATGGTCAGATAATGCCATTGGAAGTAACACCGCTTTATCAATTGAATGACGGGATGCAAAAAGAAACTCTATCATGGGGAAAGATTTATGTCTACCTGAGAAAAAAGAATAATCCTTACAGATGGGATCAACTGCACGCCAAATATCTATTAGCCCCGAGCTGCTGGCCCATGATTTCAGAACATTTGTGGCCTTAGCCTGGTCCCTAGTGGCTTTCACGTTCGACCGATCAATATTTGGGTCCCACACAGCATTGAAATCTGCACCAACAGCAAAATAACAGTCTGTTAACTCCAGCAATTGATTAGTGTGCGTATTATAGAAATTGCCATCAACAACATTTGCCACATAAGCTGACACAAATGCAATTTTTCTGGCACCAAATTCTGTTGTGGAAATCACAATTCTGCCTGTATCATCTGACCAAGAGGACAACACTTTAAGTGTGAGATTCCATTTGACAACAATGGTCACATCTTTTGTTTTTGAGCTCGCTGTGGAGGATGCAATTCTATGATAGAATCTGGTATCCGCCTGCAGCAAATGTGTCTCCAGTAATAATGCAATGTCAACATTTCTCTTTCTCAGTAAGAGTGCTGGCTTGTTTATAAGGAGCATTCAGTCTGCATTCCAAACTAAAAGTGAAAGATCACCCAGTATAAACAAAACTTTTCTAAATGAAAGTACATCTGGATTTTGCTACTGCTTTTCATTTAGCTAAATCCTAACAATAATGCATCCAAAGTTAAGTCCCTCAACATACAAAACATGTAAAACACAGAAGAAGAACATACAAGACACAAAAGGAAAAGCAAGTGGATGGGAGGAAACATAGCCAGAAAGGCCAACATTGAAATTAGGTCTGTGATCAAGATTGGATATGGAGCAGCAAAATGGACCACTAGCCCATAATTACCTGGTTGCAACAGCAACTGGTTCCGCACTAAATTAACATAAAAATAAATGCATTTTCCGTCAACAGAAACAAGAAACAAAAAACACAAAACAGCACCTTGGAAAGGAACCTCAAGCCTGGCAGTGGCCCAGGATAGCAGTTAGCTTATTGTCGTTGTTTATCCCCATCTGTTGAATCTGAGAAATATATGGTTCAAGGTAGCTTTTCTGTTTCTCCAGCAATGCCTCTGCAATGGCACCCATATCGAGCACAAAGTGGTAAAATATTAAAGTTGGAACCATATAAAACAACTATTTCACAAATTTGGGCCAGGAGTTACACTTTAAGCTGCCATCTCTGTCCAGCAGATCACGTGACTCAAAGATAATTATATTCTTCAAGGTAAAAGCCTTGATTAAAAATCATCGGACCTAAAGCTGGGCACTCTCTACCTCATAATTCTCCTTTAGTTTCTTTGCCTCTGGCCTTCTTCCTTCCTCTAACATGCAGTCTTGACACCTGTCCTCTTCACAGGTGCCAGGTTTCCTCAGGCACAGCGAACAAAACATTAGTCTCCTTCTAATGAATTCCCATCCACCTTCCATGCTCTATGGCTTGTAATTAACACTTTTGAAACTTAAAAAATTGTTTTTTATTTATAGTCCCCCTTTTCACAGCTGCCTCTTTTCTTATTTGAGACATTTCAGCGCCTGCTCGCCACACATTGTGTGTCAGAGATTTTTTTGTTCCTGGTTGCTTCTCTTATTCTGATGTTGCCAGGAACCTTTCTGATGTAGTTACAGAAGGCTCAAAGTCCAATGTCAACTGTTTGAATGATAATGTGGCACATTCAGATTCCCTATGTTAGTTTTGCTGAAATTCCAATGTGTCTTTGTGCTTTGTCTCTAATCCAAAGGAGGCCTTGATCCACCTGTGAATTACTGAAGTGAGAAATTAGTAGCAATATAATATTCTCAACATGCACAAGAGACACACGCCTCTACAGTATCTATGGTCCTGATCTGAGCCTCAGGGTGATGTTTGTGTTGCAGTGCTTTGACTTGGAAAGATGTGACTAATTGTTGGCCAAACAAAATCTCTGGTGCAATAAAGTGTACACCAGGAGGACGCTCACTTGATGCCTCTGCCTGGAGGGAAAGTCATTGCATTTTCTGTAAGGACAATGGTTTTGTTCATTGTGTACACTCTTGCAGTATTTCATTGTCTTAACTTGTCTCATGCACTGATTATGTGAGATTTAGATACATCTCACATTTAATTTTTCCTTTCATCACACTGTTCATCTCAATCTTATGACGACTGTTTGAACCTGTATCTCTTGGTGCTGCCTCTCAGTCTACCTGTGTTTAACTTTCTCCTGCAGTCAGCTTTTTTGACTTTATGTGTTTGCCTAATGACAGGCTTCGTTTTTTAAAAGAGGATGTGTAAAAAGCAAGCTACGGCAGGTTAGGAAAGCACACTTTGCTCTGCATAATAATTCCAGACAGTTGCATGTCTGGAATTTGTGTGGAGTAATGGTAAATGTGTCTCTCCACCCCGGGTGACAGAGATTTAAAGGGTCTGCAGTTGGATTGGCATCACACATGATGTGCATTGAAATAACTCAGTTAATATGAAAATAAATCAGTTGTATTTCATTTGCTCAATGTAATCTGTAATCTACTAACACACAGTGAGAGATATAGAAGCTTGTTTAAAGAACTCTCATCTTGTCCGTCACAAGATCAAACCAACAGACATTTCCTATTAAACCCAGTTTATTAACTTATCAGTCACATTGAATATCTGAGTTTATCTGTCTCTGCCTCTTCATTTTAGCATCAGAAGGCTGATGCAGTAACACTGTTAGTGTTTTTGAGCGTCAGTGTTTGGTGCCCTGATATGACCCTGAATATAATTTGGCTTGTGAAGGGCCAACAATTTGTTATAACAACAGTTTTTTGTTGTGTCAGTGTCAAACACTTCTTCATGCACCAACCTGCCTTAGAACGCTGAGTAATAATTAGTTGATAGAATTAGTTAGCAGAAAATGAATGAATCAAATGAAAACTTTGATAGCCGATTGTAAATGGAAATTTTTTTAAACATTGTCTATATTCAGCATCTCAAAAATGAAAATTAGATAATATTATCTGGTTTATATAATATTGGATGTAATATTTTTGAGGTTTGGATTGTTTGTCAGACAAACAGAGCAGTTTGAAGATGTCACATTGGTTTCTGGGAATTGTGGTTTGATTTTTTTTTCAAGACTAAACATTCAATAGATTAATGCAAAAAAATGATTAATGCATCAGAGGCAGTCAAAATACAGTCACTGATTTTCGTCAGTTATACACACCCATTCATTTTGCTGCAACAAATCATTCCTGAGTACACCAAAAAATGCAAATATTTAAAGAGTTGGTTCAACAAACAATGTTTCTGGATAGAAAATACAAAATATTGTATTGTAAGTTTTGCTGAGAGCATCATTTGCTGGCATTCTTTCATAGTGTGTGTGAGTGTGCACGCAGCATCCGTGCGTGTGAAGTACCTCGCCTGAATAATGTTCCCAATGAATCTTTGCTAATGAACAGAACAAGACACTTTTAATCACATTGTCTGTTCTTTATGTAAGAATCTGTTGAGTTCTGCTCTAACAAAAGGCTCTTTTATCACAAAATTTTTATCTAAATTGTGGTTGTTTTGTAGCTAAAATGAGAATTAGAATGAGCCCCCCAGACAAAAACTGGGGGGCTTCAGCAAAAGTTACATCAACATAATCTGTGCTGAGTTGATCTTCCCAGAGCCTGAGAAAGAAGGTCCTCCATTGTGCTTTGCAGGGTCTGCTGGTACACTGATAAAACAGCTTTCAGTGGGCACTAAATGAAGCACTCTGACACCCAGAGATAGAAAGGTGAAGAAACCGTATGGAAATGTGACTTTTTGTACCCTTTTTTCTGCTGAAATTATGCACGCCACACACACAGTAACATGCACAAGTGCAATGAAGCGTTTCACCCCTCTACTTTCCAGTCATGTGTGGCAGTCTCCTATCAGCAACACTGAGTCAGGTGGGAACAGCGAGAAAAGAGGGAAAACAAGCAGGGACTGAATGAAAGTAGGGGTGCAGACAGCACCTTTATTCTGTGGTTTTATGACCTAAACGTCCTTGAAAGGTTTTAGGTGGAACCAAGTTACAGTCCCTCTGGTGTTTGTGAATCAGAGGTGTTGACAGGCATGAGTCCGGCCAACAAGGCTGCTCGACAGAGTCAGGGTGAAGGTATGCGGGGGCTTTCAGACGCACTGAAAGAAAAGTAGAGGGGAAAGATTTCCTTTCACACAAAAGCCGAGGAACAGTCTTGCATTGGGGAGCAGCCTTGTCCTGCTGTGGGGTTATTTTAGGTGTCCCTCAGGGGTCTGACCTCATTCCCCTTCCGAATGCTTGACAAAAGACCCAGAGTTTCCCCTGGATAATAAGAGAATATGCTGCCTCTGAATCTGAAAGGTGGTGTACACAAGAGAAATGCAGGTGCATGTGCTCCTTTAAAGGGTGACTCATCATGAGTGTTCACATAGGGGCATCCTGGGAAAAGAGCAGCCGTTTATTCACGGTCCCTATGTTGTTGCCATGGTATATTTTAAAGCATCTGTTGTTGGCCAGTTTTCTATCGTATATTGAGTAACTGACAAAGATCCTTTAAAGGATGAAAATAGATGTGTTGGTGCCTTTTGGATGAGAGTATATAACTGCTGTTGACAGGAAGTTTGCCTGCACTACTTTGCCCGCATGGGTGTGACTAATGACCATTAGGGATTGAGTGTCAGATAATGTTTGTAGTAAGAATGAGACAGTGAGTGAATTGTTGGCCAGGAGAGTTGCTGCAAACACCACACAACAAGACTGAGATGATGCACATAGAAAGAGAACTTGATTGTGCAAAGACTGCCTTGTCTGTGGTTAACTTAAAGCTTAAACTAGCGGTTGTAACGGTTGTAACGGTTGCATAGAGGGAGTAAAACACGAGCCATTATTAGCTTCCCTGCGTTGACAGCTAGATTGTTTAACATAGAGGCTTATCTGTGCTGTCAGATGTGTGAGAGACGGACACTTGTAACAAATACTCCCAAATGTAATTTTATAAAAATCAGTGAGCCTTGATTTAAAAGAACAGAAAATTTAGGCTGACCTCAAATTAACAAGTCTTGCTGAGACTTTGTGTAATGTAGTTTGTCCTAAAGTGGATGTTAAACTGTTGGTCTGAGTCTATAATTAAACCAAGATTTTGGGCTTGGTTTCCGGTCTTTGACATTACAGATTGAAGGTGAGCACAAACTTTTAATTGTTCTTCTTCTTGGCTCCAGAAACAATTAGCTGCAAATTGCACTCAGACCCCTTTCATACTTTGTGCTTGTGCCATCTGCTCAGTTAAATTATTTCAGTGTACATCAACACCCATCTCTATGCACAGATTGGTCTCTTCGCTTCTTGCTTTGCCAATGGTCATTATAAAGTGAATCTATCAGCTTCCATTTTTAGGCAAATTAGCATCTAAAGCAGGTCTCAGGTCGGGGGGCCCAGAGAAAGGAGGAGGATGAGAGAGGAGGAAGAAATGTGAGCGTTAGAGAAAAGAGAAAAATGGGAAAGGAGTGGAACTTTGCTGGTTAAGCCCAGTGACCTCTGTCTCAGTAGAGGAATCAGCAATATTTTCCGTTCTAGAGCCAAACAATTTGCATGGCTGCAACAGCATGCAAGCACTTTGTAAACTTTGTGTTTGGATGAGTGCTATAAAAATTAAGTTTATTGCTTATTGTCTTTATCCGCTTAATCCTATTAGAGTCTTTGGGAGCAGGACCTTATACAATCTGAAGGCAGGGAAACAAGTCTGCAGTCCATCACAGGACGAACAGATAAACAGACCATATCTGCCTACTCTTATTTATACCTACATGCCATTTAGCATCTCTAATCCATGTGACTTGGGGAAACCCATCTAAGCAAGTGGAGAACATGCATTCTTTGTCAGGTTTAAAGTTTGTCATAGATATTTTATGCACTGGTAGGCAGGATTTTGTAGCCTTATGAATCACAGCCATGATATAGAGAATGCTACTTCCTGGTTAAGGCTCTGACACACCAACCCGACAGCCAACCGTCGGCAGAAAAGGCCCCGAGTTGGTCAAAAAATTGCCTTGGAACACACTAAAGCAATGCCGACTTGAGCATAAATTCTACGCGTGTGCAAGATTAAATAAGTTTTCATAACAGCAGGCGGCGCTTATCTGTATTGTCGCCCAAAAATTGAAAACTGGCAGCTGATTGGATAAACGCATCTCATCACCTTATAAACAGCATTCTTGACAGGTCATAATCAACAGATAAATTTAGTAGTTTAGCTTTTGGATTTGAGCTTTCCCACTGTCACTACCCAATGTAAGGCGAGTGCAGGTTTGAGTCACGCATGCTCAGGTGTAAACAGTTCACAGCACAACGCGTCATACCGTTGAGCGTTGAGTCAGACTGGCTCTGGTCGGGTGCAGATGTTAGTTGCGCATGCTCAGATCTAAACGGTTTACGACATAACTATCATACTGAAATTTGTGAAATAATAAACTTTTCTCATTACAAACAATAACAGACGATGGTAGCTAAGCTAGCAGTCATTTCAAAAATGTTTTAGCTATCTATGATTGTTTGATTGCTAACGTTAGCTCAAAACGCCATTCAAGTGACAGCCTTTGTTGTGTTTGATTGTTAGCATGTAGCAAAGCTAGCAGTCATTTTGATTGATTGTTAACAGTAGCTCAAAACGCCATTCAACTGACAGCCTTTGTGTTTAATTGCTAACTTGTAGCCAGCAGTGAACAAACTTGTTTAGGTAGGTCCATTTTTACTGTATTGACATTACAGAAGTCTTTTGTTAGCATCTTATATGCTACTTGTCGGAAAGTGATGCAAGCAACTCTGCACTCGCCTCACATTGGGCAGTGACACCCACTACAAATACTGAGACAGACCTACCTTTTCAGGGGGTCTTAGTTGGTTTATTTGGCCCAGTTGTTTGATCCACATCTGGGTTTGACAGATACTTAACAACTTTTACACCAATCTAAACAAACGGAGTCAAAGTGAACACACCAGAATTTCTTTAATCAAACACGTTAGGTGTTAGTCAGAAGGAGCACCTTGATGCTTATTTTGTTGAACAGAAAAAATTATTATTTTTATTTCAACCGCTAGAAGGAAGGACAGAACTTATATTTCAGTTCGAGGCATTTTTCTCCTTTATTCTGACTCACTTTAATCAGTGAACGTATAATAATGCAGCAGATTTCACCCCAAATCCAGCAGTCTGTCTCAGGCTCGGTTAATTAAGTCAGTGTTTACATTAACAGAGAACCATTTTTCACCCGTCACCAGCGTCTCATTTCAGACTCAGGGATAGGGATGATTGTGTATGACTGTGGCCCACTGGTGTGTGTGATGACTGCTGAGTCATTGCTAATGTGCATCTGTTTTAGGCAGTGAGATTTCTCCCCTGAGAAATGAGAAAAGTCTGCAAAGACAGTGACTTATGAGGGAGTAGAACAAGATTAATGGCTTAAATAGTAATAGTCTTTGTAATTTGACTATTGCCTTAGTGAAAGTACAAATATTAGTGTAATTATTTTGCTTGTACAACCCACCAATTTGCAAAAGATTTTCCTTCCAGGGTTAAATATAGTTAACTAGATTGAAAAATGACTGAGCATGCTTTATTAAAGTATATTTGTGGTGATCTACTTTACATTTGTTATTATGCAATAAGGTGATTTGACTTTGGGACATGCTACACTAATGTTTTATTTTGTTAATCACACTTTGTTTTCCTGTCTCCCCAGGGGTCTCTTACTCATACGTGCAGGGACAGGAAGGAGATGAGGACACAGCAGTGGACGTGATGCTGTACAGTCACCGGTGGAGGAGATGGCTTCCCCCAAAACCTCGTAACATGGACAGCAACAGGGCCAGTCAGGAGCAGGACCAGGATCCTGAGCAGGAGGAGCCCGAGGGCTTTCCAGGCCTGCTGTCTGCAGAGGAAACAGACAACAGCTCCCAGATAGAGGTAGGTGACGATTCACACCAAGGTCAAAACAGAGATAACTGTAACTGTATGCCATTTTAAATTGAAATCAAAGTTTTATAATATATTCTGTGGCTCTGGGGCAATTTCCGAAAGTATCGCAGAAAGTCTGCATTATAAACTGGAGGTCCAGTTGCATAATCGGAAGTGTAGCATGCAGGATCTTTGACCCCAAGTGACTTAAAGTCAGGCTTTCTCTGCATCTGTTGCATCGATTTTTAACCCCAAAGTACCCTAAATTTATAAAATCACTGGAGCACCATTTAACTTGGCAGCATTAAAAGCCCTACACAGTTATGGTCCTCCCACACAGGTGTTTTCAGTTACTCTGCGGGCTGTGTTGGAATGTACAGACTGTTCCTTTTTGACATCTTTGTGATCTTTCTATTAGTTTAGTTGCACCTGTTAGGGTGGTAGATGTTATGCCATGTTTGTATCATTACTATTTTCTGAATCTTAAATAGTGTTCACATCAGATTCCAAGTCGTAAACATGACTGGGAAACTGCTCTGGTATATCTGACTTTAAACTTCATAATACTGAAGTGCCTGAAAGTCCAAGGTATGGGTCAATATGACTAAACCCGTGGATACATTCATACAATGTACAAAACACATATGGCGTTATATTGTCAATGCACAGTATTTTTAACCATCACTCGAACAATAATAACCAATGAGTTCATTCCTCATCTTGGCTTTGTCTTGTTCTCAACCTCAAGTGTTTTGAGTGCAGCCTTTCTCAAGCTTTTCACAGTCCCATACCCCTTCAGACTTTCAGTCTCACACCGCTGCACTCTTATTTGAAATTTGCAGTAATAGATGAGCGTGAATACAAAGTACACTGAAAAAAGCTTTATGTTTAAGCTTCATGTTATATGATATATCAAAAATACCATTTTGATTTTGTATAATGCAAAGCTATATTTCTATTTGCAAAGTGGTATTAAAGATGGTTTCCTGAAACTGAGGCAAATGATTAAAGTCAATAACCTTAATCAAAGTTTGCCATGATTGTCTTCTCACTGAACAAATTCAGACTTTATTGTGACTCAGTGAGATCAGCGCAGCTCCACAGTAAACCTTTCTCTGTCTAGTAAAGAAGCCAACTAATATAAAGAGAATGAATCGATGAAGTCCTCTTTTGAGCTGTACCTAAAAATTCTCTTTGGTTGCATCCCTGGAGCAATTATAAATCTCCCTGGAAGAGTGGATGTTAAGTAATGAAAAAGAAGACTAGAAGGGGTCTTTGAGGGTTAATATTTTATATCAAATTAAGCTCAGCCCTCAGGTGTTCATCTACCTTCTTTTTGGGGTTGGATCCTTTTAAACTTGACCTCAGAGAGACCAGAACAGGAAATTAACCTGGTCTCCCACAGGTCTAAGGGTTTATAGAGCTGCTGGAGTTTAATAGCCGTGTTTGGCCTGTGTTTGTGTCTATGTAAATTAAAGGCGTCGTCCGTGTCTTCTTGTCATGGCGCCTGGGCCTGCGCACAGCATCGAGGCGTTCAGTCATAATGATGGCGGCCGCCTGGGCTTAGACACCTCGTTAAGTTTTCCTGTGGCTTCTAATCATCTCAGGTTCACAGCCTGGCCTCTTTCAGCCAGGAGGGAGGCAGCTTTGATCGTCAGCTGTAATTATTCACACAGTCATGTACACACAAACACACAAACATTTATGTAGGGACACAATCAACACACATTGTTTTTTGCTGTCTGAGGCTCATTTGTTCATGCTGAATGGAAAAGGAGTCCACAGCACAAACAACCCATCATTCCTTTTGTCATTACTCACACACACACACACACACACACACACACACACATACACATGCATACACACATTCCCTAACCTGCCACCTACACTTTGTTGACATGAGAAAAGCCTTCATATTCAGAGAAGCAGAAACAGTAGACACTGAGCTGAAATCCATCCAGCAGTGAGCTGAATGGATTTTAAGACTGTCTCCTCTGATCTGAAGGAGCTTTAAATAATGCAGACAAGGAGGGACTGTGTGTCCACCGAAAGGGAAAATCTACACTCAGACACATTCACACAGCCAAATATTATTCTATTTTAATCAATTCAACAAAACAATTCTTGTTGATTATTGATGTTTTGATCATTTTGTTTAGCTGCATCAAAAATGTACTGTTAGAGATTTTGGGAAATACTCTTATTAGCTTTGTTGTCGAGAGTTCAATGAGAAGATTGATTTTACTCTCATATTTGACCGTTCAATAGGAAGCTATAGTCAGCAGCCAGTTAGCTTAGCTTAGCTTAGCTTAAAGTCTGGAAATGGGGAAATGTCCAGCCCAGAGTCTTGTCATCTCTACAAACTAGTCAAGAAATAGTCCAGCTTTTATCCCCCTGTAAAACCATGTTTTTTTTAAACAAAAAAGATACAAAGCTCACTAATAAAAGAGCTTTAGATGTGTTGGTAGATAGATTTTTTACCTTTGGACAGAGCTAGGCTAGCTGTTACCCTTGAGCTAAGCTAACTAATTGCTGCCTCCATCTTCTTATTTACCCTAAAGACATTAAGAGTGGTATCTATCTTCCCAACCAACAAAGTGACAACATATATTTGAGTAGTTATCTGACAGAATAAGGAAAACACAACTTGTTTTAATTACCATAAATCAGGTTTCTTTAAAAGAACTGAAGAAATATCTCCATCTCCTTTGTTGGCTTTGCTTTGAGGTCAGTTTGTGTTTGGGTTAAGTGGTGTCATAACACAAGTTCCCAACAATAGATGAATATCACCTTGACATGCAGGTTTATAACAGTGGCTTTAATAGCAGACTGTCTGACACCCTGAATGCCTGTGACTCACTCACTGTGTAAGCTATCAGATTAAACAGCCTCTCGGCTTCAGGTCACTGTAAGGTTGAATAAGGCAAAGTTGGAACAAGCTGTGAGAAGTCCGTATCACCAAATTCAAGCCAAATGTCTAGCATATAATTGGAACTAAATTTTAAATATTGAATATTAAAAACACAATGTGTTCTCAATTTGACCACTTACCGGTCTCAGAAGAAAAAGAAGTCTGTGTCAATTAATGGCTTGGTCAATTAATCGGTCATTATGAACATCTTAGACTATCACCAATAGGATCTTTGCCATTATGTATGTGTACAGAGCACTGCTTCAAAAAAACACAACCTTTCCTCATCCATTTCAATGAGAACATTGCACTGGCACAGCAGATGCGCAGACTCAGACTGCAAGTAAAAAAGTAGAGCAGCACTATTTGTTTAGTCAAAATTGATTTGGATTGATTTCAATACAGATATTTGACTATTCAATCCTTTTTTTCATATAGACTATCAAGCAACTCTTTATTAAACTGCCAGATTTTTGAATAGGGTTTGGCAGGATGTTCAGGGTGATAGCAACGTTCACGTTATATAATAAACAAGCCAAAATAGCCCTCAGAGCAAATGCGTAACTACAGTAAAGAAGGATTGTGAATGTGCAATATTTTTTGCTGACACTAGAAATCAAACAAAAGCCAGATACTAAATTGTATTAAGTTGCTGTGAGCTGTAAATTCACCACTTCTGAGCAGAAAGCAGAAGATAACGTTATCTCAGAGCCTGACTGGGCAAAGCCTCTCTTCCTTCGGGCAGGTGCCTCCGTCTCATTCAGACTGACCCTGGGTCTGGGTCCACAGCTGCCTGTACCAGAGAGCAGCTTGAACGCGAGGAACACTCACTCTGCAGCTACCTTTGGGGACCGAAATATCCCCAGATTTCAAACCACTGTGCAGTGTTTTGGTATCTGATGAACCGCAAAAAAACATGTTTGTATCACTCAAACTGGAACTCTCTGATTATATTTAACCTTTTCTCTAGTAACGACTTTTGAATTTGTTTAAAAAGGGCTATTTGTGGACCTGATACACCTGCTCAGTGTAAGAAGTCATTTGAAAACCCCATCTGCATACCAAGCGAGCCAACATGGGTCCTAACCACTTTGAGAAACTACTTTACAGGTTGCTCCCAGCTGTCAGGGGCAACCATTTTAAGTCTTATCTTTATGAGGAGCATAAACAAACTACACAAATATGTCATACGGCAGATACTTGGATGATAAATTGTACAGAAAACAGTAAACTACTTGTGTTCCCTTTGAAATAATGTATAATATACATTTGATTTTCTCATTTTCACGCCTGGCTTTTCATATCTACATTACTGTACAGCCTGTTCAGAGTGTTACCAATAGAAGCATACAATGTACTGGTGTTTGTATAGCTAGCTTTGCTATGAAGTAATAAGGGTGTGGTTTATGGTTGTTATTGGATGTCTGGGACTCCACAGCCCAGGAGGCTCTTTGGGGGTTTCATGCTTTACTACACTGTTTATTTGTGTGTTTCTTAAGGGAGAGAATTCACACAGCGAGGTTTTCATTACTTCACTTGATTACCAGTGCTGCTTTTACCCACACTCCATATTCAGTTCTTGCAGTGAATGCAAATTGAATGCAGGATTAGGATTTTCTTTTGTTGGTTTTGTGTCTCAGGTTGTCAAGTTTGTTAAAAGGTTCCCAGAGGAAATGTGATTGGAATATGTTTACTTGTCTTTATGTTGTGCAGCGTTTAAACTCTGTAATAGGCAGCTGCTACAGCATAGAGCTGCTCTACTGATTAACCTGTAGTTGTTTAAATTTCAGTAAGTGTCCAGTCTGCTTTAGTCTACAACCTTCTGACTGAGAATCATCTTCTGGTGTTGTCGTAGACTTTTCTAATTGGATCAGTGAACATGTTGGTTTGCAGTCATTTCTGCAGATGAACAGATGTCCTTGAACAGGGTTCAAATCCAATTAATGAGATCTACAACCAAAGAAAAAGAACACTTAAATTATGTATCAGGTGCTTGGATTTACCTCAGACTACTAACTCATTTTATTCTCTCCATGTTTTCATTGTTTTTGTAACAATCACAAACTGACACATACAAATTTCAAGGTGATTTAACATTTTTGGAGCATTTTAAATGCAATCAGTTATCATAAAACATTTTGTTATACTTCAAATGCATGTGAGAGGTATTTATGGGTCCTCTGGGCTCTGAGGAACCTGACCCGGGACCTAAGTCAGCCAAATTATACTCTGGTCCGGAAGGGTGTCACTTAATTAACATTATCTGTGTGTCAATATGTCAAATACCATAGTGAAAATTGCAGTTAGTTATGCACGTCAGATTTTGGTATGTTTTCCATTGGTCTGTTTTGGATTGGGAACAACATCTTTAACTCAGTGAAGACCTCGACAACATAATCATAAGTTTCCACACTTTTCTTAGTTAAATGCATCAAAAATTGGCTATTGCTGCTCAGACCAGTATGTAGTTTCACACAGTTGAGTTTCAACACACACACACACACACACACACACACCATCAATACCATCAAGCTGCTTCAACTGGCAGGAGACGGAGCTGAATAATGGATCACAGGCATTATTAGCTGATAAAGAGCTTCACACATGAGCAATGGGATCCTTTTAATGCTTCTTGTGTTTGTGTGTGTATGTGTGTGTGTGTGTGTGTGTGTGTGTGTGTGTGTGTGTGTGTGTGTGTGTGTGTGTGTGTGTGTGTGTGTGTGTCTGGTGATGGTACTATCTCAGGAAAAAAAAGAGGGCTGGCTGACAAACCCAACATACTGGAACATTTATTCAAAGCTTAAGTGTGCTCACGCATAAATGGAATTTTATTTTCTTAGGAGCAAAGACTTGGTTGCAGTTGAGGGGATTACAGTTTTCAGTGTACTCTGCCTTTATTCTTCCGACAGACATTGGTGAATCACAGCCACGACCACATCTCTTTCACAGTACCACTTTTAAGAAATAAATAGATTTCACATTGTGTCACCTGTTCTTATTTTGCAATGTGTTTGACAATGTGAGTCTGCATATTAAAGACACTTTGCGGCCGATCACTCGTCACTGCGCCATCAAGTAAGAAGAGATTATCAAGGCTTGTCAAAATATATCTGATGTGAGGTCATATATTCTAATTATGGAGGAATGAGACTATAAAATACAAATACCTTAACTCTTTCTGTGTGAATATGGCTCTGTGTTAATCACACTGAATCGCCATTTTGTTACTCTTCATTTGTCCAACCTGAGATTGTGATCACCTGAGCTTATTTCTTGCTTCTTGCTCTTCCAGCTATTTTGTTTTATTTTAATTTAACCAATCAGTACTGAGTGATGTATTCAGTCTTAATCCGGCCTACTAAACTCTAATTGGTCAACTGTCTGAAAAGATTTCTCAACAAAACCTAAACTGTATGACTAGTTGAACAATTCTAATAATGATTTTACATTTTGTAAATGTGTTTGGGTGGGGATTGTTTCGGATCTCAACCACCTGTTTTTGGTTAAATAGTGCAGTAGTAAATTTCACACTGTTTTTATTTTCATACATCAATATTGAGTACCACACTTTACTTGCTGGCACATTTTGACACAAGTTTGCAGTGCATGATTTAAAGAAAGAGACAGTATCTTCCTACCACAATCTCCCACCCTGTACTGTGTTTGCCTCCAACTTCATGTCCACCTCCAACAGCTGGACAATGGTCACCCTGCCAACCTTCCCCTTCACTGGCCCCTCTCACCTCTGAGGAGCCTCCATCTCTCTCCATCATTCTGCACAAGACCAAAAAAAACACATCTTGAGCAGATTATAAAGACACTTTACAATTGTACATTTGTGCCCTTGTTTTCTATTCTGGGAATGTGCTGACTAAGGCTGCCTGGAGGGGCATTTTCCCCACTGACACGATATGTCTGCGCTTTAATCTGTGATGAAAGGCTTCTGGCAGTGTTTGTTTAAATTTACAAATTGATCAAAAGTTCCACCACCTACATGGCTGAACTCCATTTGGAATTTTGATATTTATCACAGTCTTTGCTAAGCCTTAAACCTTATTTCTCTTATATTCCAGGCTAAATATTGTGTATAGCTATTAGATTATAACTCTCTGAGGGTGAATTCTTGAAGCAAAACGAACTGAAAAGGGAAGGATTGGGCTTTAATTAATGTTTGTCTCATGGCCTTTTGACAAGCGAAGCGCGGTGGCTCAGAATAATACCACCCATACATCAAAGTGTGCACAAAGCTGCTTGAGTTCCTATTAGTAAGTATCACAGTCAGACGTAATATACACTTCCCTGACTCCCCATTCAGCAAAACATTAACTTTAACCATGTTTTAGATAAAAGACAGAGCTGATAGGTATCTCATTAGACCCACAGGGAAAGAGACAGGCAATAGAAAGCCCAGGATAAGAGCATAATTCTGTACAGGAAACAATAAAAGCAGACGGGCCGCTCCCACATGGCTTTAAAGAGTCCCCATTTCTGTAATAAAAAGGCAATCCTGACTGTGCAGTCTGGTTTTAAGAGTGGAAGAAGTTGATTGGCTTCTTGTGTTTTTCTTAATTTGATTAGTAGACATTAAAACGTCTTTGTGTGCTGCTTATGCCCTAATGGAAACCACAGAGTTGAATAAAAGGACAAACAGAATGCACTTATAGTGGAAATGATTGTCATTTAATTTAATTTAGCAGATACTTTGTTCGGCAACAAAATTCAAAAATACTCTTATTGATTTTCCATACTTGTGTACGTTTTCTGTTGGTATAGAGGTTTTAATTGTTTTAAAAAAATGTCTATTAGATTACTTTGAGTTTGATTTGAGTTCACGGGATATCTCTTTATGAATACGTTTTATTATTCTGTTCGTTGTATGGCGAATAATAACAGAACGGACTCCATCAGCTTTTTTCAGAGAGCACCACAGCACTCTCTCCATCAAGCTGCAATACATTCTTTTAAATAAGTTTTACCGTATTATGCTTCTTCACAGTCTTTACAGTATAATGTATGTAAACTCACAGGGTATATTTTTGTCATTTCTACAGGAGGATACAGATCACAACTACTACACATCAAAAACATACAATCCATCAGATTTGATGAGCAAGGACTTGTGGGTAGATATTGACCAGATGGACAAGGACAAAGTGAAGATCCATGGGATTCTGTCCAACACACACAGACAAGCAGCAGTAAGTCAACCAACAGCATGACAGGAGATGTAAGAATGAGCATTTAACATGGTTACTTGGTTTGGTCTCTTGGCAAGTGTAAGGCGACGCTTTATTTTGGCACAAACGTTTATCTAAGTAAAATACATATATTACAATACATTTGTTTCCTCTATCATTAAAATCATGGAGATGTGGTTGAAAAATGAAGTATTTGAACCGTTAAAAATCTTCTCTGCAATGAAGTTTTAAAAGGCTCCCCTCCCTCATCCTCTACACAAGCAGGTGACCCATGTGAGGTGCATACTGATGAGGTCACACAAGGCAGCAGGAGACTGACTGGAAAGACAGAGCAGCATGGCAGCAGGGCAGTCACAGACTGAAAAAAGGGAAAGCAGGGTGAACAATAGCTGGTGAGGAGATATAATAGAGTCCCACATTGTGCATTCTGCTCTTCTACCTTCAGTCATGTAATGATGGATTGAACCAAACAATCTGAGGCAAGCTATTCTTTGTAGCCACAGAACAAGGCTTTTCTTCCAAACCGTATCGGAGGGATGTAGGAGGTTTCTCTGACTTTGGCTTAAAAAAAATTAATAGGTGAAGTTCTCAATCCAAGGTCCAGCCAAGCAATGTGGAGTCAAAAAGGAGATATGGAAATCTTGCCTGCATAATTCTAAGATTGCAGTGCAGAAAAGAAGTGAAAACCATCTGTGCTGAAATGCAGCCACCGTGTCAGCAGACTAACATTTTAAACAAATAGAGTTTATAATAGTGGCAGTTAAAGTCCTGAGAAACTCCATAAAACTCTGAGTGCTGGAACAGGATTGGAGAAAGCTTTCCATGTTCCCTCCTCGCACTGCTGCCCACCAGCACTTTGGCCCGCAACACTGAAAAGGAATTGGCCAAAAAGGTCATAAAACAAAACACAGCCGCAGAGGTCACCTTCATCACGAGGCTGTAGGAAAGTTAAGCTCTCAATTGGCTGTAAAGTCGGTTAGATTCAGCGTGGTTTGCCGCAGGATTACTCCCTCCGGCATAATCAGGATGATGTATAATAGCTGCATGTCTACTGTCTATCTCCTTAACATTTTCTGGCAATATGGTACGATGTGACTGCAGCATACTCAGTTAAGGGATTAAATAATGAATGCATAAACTATCATTTGTGGTAATCTGTTTGAGAAGTTTTTTGTTTATTTGGTCCAAGAGTAATATCATGCTATTATAGTTTTATGAAGCTCTTTTTATTACATGTTAATCTCCATCAACAGATTTGTAAATACTATGGTATGGAAGCCCATTGAAATATGAAATAAAATACTAAGTCTAAGATTAAAAGACTAAGAGAGAATCATCATTATGTCACAATTTTTCACTTGAAAATTCACAATTTTGACTTCTTCCTACCCTCCAATACGACCCACAGGAGTGTTTTTCCGTCCTCATATGTAAACCTAACTGTCACGATTTGAAACGCGTTGTTAATGTTGTGAAACGGTCACAGTTTGGTTAAGTTAAGGCAACAAAACTACTCAGTTAAGTTTAGAAAAATATCATTTGGTTTAAAATCATTGAGTGTAAAAAGAAAAAAAGAAAAAAGAAGAAGAAGGGTGGCGCATCTCTACTTCCTCCCACAGTGCAAAAGTGAAGCAGCTTTCCCTGGATGGCATTCGCAGTGTTGCACTCAGTTGTTCACTTGAAAACTGACAGAATAAATAAAACAGAACTTATTACAACATTGGTATCCTAAATACCATACTGCTAGCCTGGTTATAGACTTAAAAAGTCAAAAATTGTACCTACCAACTCATAACTTGGACTTAGTTTTTCGTAATTTTTACATTTTTGTGAGTATTTTTACTCATTTTAGTCATTTTTTCTTCTTTCCTAGCAAAAATGGGCTTTCATATAATAGAAATGTAAACATACAGTACATGCAAATGTGTATTCACCCATAAATGTCATGAGAAAATTTTGCTTGACAATTTCCTTGCCTTTTTTCCTTTTAACCACATTTACACTCTTCTTTGAATCTCTATTTCTAATCAGAAATAACCAGTGATTGTCCCACAAAGTAGAGACCTCTGTATATTTTACCATATTTGTCTTCTAAACTAAATCCTCCTCATCTGTCTGTTTTTGTCCCTCACAGAGAGTTAATCTGTCCTTCGATTTCCCTTTTTATGGACATTTCCTGCGTGAAATCACCGTGGCGACTGGTGGTAAGTGAACACTGTTCTTGGACTCTGTTTTCTCAATAGAAGTTATTTGTGTTGTTATTGGATATACTGTATGTGCCTGTCATAATAGACTGTACACAGACCATTTTTATTGCTGCTGGGTTAAGGAGGGGAATGTGGTAAGGTTTAAAAAAAAAAAAAAAAAAAGGAGTCTGGCATACAGTGGCATTTATGAAATGGAGAGAAAAAAAAGTGTCTGTATGTGTTTCTGGTACTTGGTGTACCTGAGTGGCTACTGTACAAAGACATCTCACCCCTAAATACAGAAATAAACCAAACAATGACTTATTTCTTTTGATGTTGATTCTGGGAAGCTGAAAAGGCTGGTCTGGCACAAAAACCACCACCGACACTCTGCCAGCCAAACAGTCTGCCTGAAACAAGATCATTTACAGCTCTCACCTCCACAGGATAGTCTTGTAGAGACTGGGAGATAAAAAAAAATAAAAAAATCCACTACCAATACTCAACACCACCAACTCCACATCAGACTTAACTGGAAGAGAAACCAGACAGATGGGGTTGGACTGGAAACAGGAGTGACTGTGCCAAGTGGCCTAGCACACCCTGATAGACATGGATAAGGAGGTGGTGGTATAGGAGGTGTGTGTGTGTGTGTGTGTGTGTGTGTGTGTGTGTGTGTGTGTGTGTGTGTGTGTGTGTGTGTGTGTGTGTGTGTATGCGCGTGTGTGTGTGTGTGCATGCGTGTGTGTGTGTGTGTGCGTGTGTGCGTGTGTGTGTGTGTGTGTGTGTGTGCGTGTGTGTGTGTGTGTGTGTGTGTGTGTGTGTGTGTGGGTTTAACACGTGACACGGCAGACGTGTTTGCAAAGCAATTTTCCACTTGAGTCTTGAGGGCGAAACCACAACACCCCAACCAGCTATTATCACATCAAAGACTAAATCCCTGCTCTTACCCAAACTATTTCAAAGATGCTATGCATTAAACTGCCAGTGGAATAATAAAGAAATGATCTGATGTGTCGCTTATTATTATTATTATTATTATTATTATTATTATTATTATTATTACCATCGCTGTCTCATTTTTCTCTACTTTTTTCTCCTCCATCAAAGCTGAGTTGGCTTTCGAAATGGGATGACAGTGGCGTTGAGGAGTCGACAGCTACTAAAGAGGAGATAACAATAATTTGCATTCCTCCAGACAGAGATGGAGGGATGAGACAGGAGGAAGAGGCAGCTATCTGCCTCTCCCAGGCCTCTTGGGTTTTGTCTCTGAGACACCCTCCTCCATTTCAGGGCCTATCAGTCAGCTCGTCCTCTTCTTCCCACCGGACCATCCCCCCCCACTGTCCGCATGTCACTGTTTTTCCTTCAGCTAATATTTCTTTAAAGTATGCTGAAACAGCGGAAAAAGATAAGTAACTGATGAAACAGCAGCAGAGTTTCAATTGCACATAGGTTTGTATTTTCAGAGTTACTTTATAAACAGTACAGCAGCCGGTTCTCAAACACATTAACGATGAGGCAACGACACCAGGTTGGCATGCAGCCTTGTCAAACACATGAAGTCTGCTTTTATGGTTTTAACTGCCGTATATTGCAAGTTGCTCTGCAAAAACGTTACAGTTCATACTTGAAAATGAGTGAAAGTAGTAATAATTATGAATCTTTACTTAGGCAGCAAATTTATACAGTTACAAGGTGCTTCACATTGTTTTATTTACATTTTAAGCCATATTCAAGCCACTTTGGCACACCAGTGTGGGACTGAAACTATTATTTGATCAATTGATTTGTTGACTGACAAAATAAATAACCATCAACAGTTTTGATAATTAATTTAGTTGTTCAAATTAACTATTAAATTGGTTGAATAATTTTGACCGATTGATTGATTATCAAAAATATTCCATTAGTTGCAGAGCTTCTCCAGTGGTAATATTAAAAAATACTATCAAATCAATGGCAGACAACAATGCATGCTGCTAATTTAACCCTTTAACACTGTTTTATCTTGTTTAAAGACCCACACATACTAACAAAGTCACTTCAATAGACTACAGCACCTTAGATGCCTAAATAATGAAAGAGGGGACAGAACACATAAATATAACTGGCAATGTCTTTGAAATAAAGAGATTATGTCAACAACAAAACAAATGTCACAGTGACTGTCAGCATTCTGCAGGTGTTGTGCAGAACTGACAGGTTGTTTTTGGTCAATAGTCTGTGTTGAATAGTGTGAACAGCTCGACATGTAGAGGCTGTGAATATCAGTGATGATATAAAATCTGACCTCGGCCAGCTGTGTCGACGAATATCCAGCTGTGGCATGCTGTTTACTGGGTCAGCTGTCACACCAGCCAACCAGACTTAAAAAACAGTTTTATTACAGGTATTATATATTGTTATCCAGCTAATTAGTGATGACAAGCATTTATGTCTAAGGCATCAAATACATAACATGTACGGGGCATGTAAAGGAAACACGTTTGTAATGAACTCCTTAAAGGGAGGCAAGATAAATCTGAAGGATCATAAGTATTAAGTAAGTATCATAAGTATCAAAAGTATTTTTACTTTTGGTACTGTAATTATATTTTGATGTTAATACTTAGTACTTTTACTTCAGAAAGCAGTATGCAGAGCTTTTTCTTGTAACTAGTATGGTATTGCTACTTTATTGCTTCCACCACTAAATACGGAAAGCAGTAGGCCTACTGTCTCAAATAGAAATGAGGTATTTACTTGGAAAAACATTGCCATTGTATAATATAATCCAAATAATTATGTTTTCCTGCATAAACACTATTTCTAGGAGACAGTTGGGACACGATTAATAACTGTTTTTGTTTTGGATAGCTTATGAATTAAGTGTCCAGTCATGCTGACGGTCACTGGCAATATCAAGGATTCCACAGAAATCATGGTTGTGAAACATAAAACACAGTACATTCTGTTTGCCAGATTATTTTTTTCTCAGTAAGACATAATAGATTGGTTATAGGCTGACTCAGTATTGTTTGTATCACTCAGCAATAAAAAACAACAACATTTAATTTAGATTAAAAAAAACTCGTAGCTTCGTATTTAAAAGACAAAATAAAGTATGTGTGTGTGTGTCAGAGAGAGAGAGAGAGCGAAAGAGAGAGAGATCCAGTCCATGCTCTCTCTCGGCTAAGAACAGCTGTGATAAACAGAACATATCCCGTAAATTAAACACAGCTCGGTACGAAGGAACAAAGACCTTGTCTAAACACAATGTTCAATAAAGTGAAGCTTTAGTCTAGTGGGTCTGCTAATTCCCGGTCATGTTTTTCTTGGACATACACAGCCTTCTCCATCCCACTTTCATACCTTAAAACTCCTCTCCATTATTTCTCCTCTCTCCCTGTATATACTGTATGCTGTTCCCCTCCTCCCTCCTCCTCAGTCCAGTCTCCCTCTGCTGTAAGTGACGGCCATAATGGATGAATTGCCTCTCCATTGAGAGCCCCGTAGCTCTCACCTCTTTGGTGTATTGAGAGGCTGTCTGATTTTCTTTGGACTGTCAAATATTGTTGTATTGTGTTTTCAGGAGACTGCTGGTAGAGAACAGAAATTCAACCCTTCCTGTGTGTGTGTGTGTGTGTGTGTGTGTGTGTGTGTGTGTGTGTGTGTGGTCGGCCGGCCGGCCATATTTCTAAGCTTTTTAGAGGTTGAAAGTGAAAAGATAAATAGAACAAAGCAAAGCCAAAGAAAGAGTGGAAGAGATAAAATCATGCTTGGGTAAATATGACATGAATGTAAAGGGGCTGATTTAGAGGCAGTCACTTGTGTCGTTGCACAGTCAAATAAAGAAGAGTGCAGACACAGCATTGCAAATACTGTTCCACAAGGGAATAATGTTTATGTTTACCTTAATTTAAACAAATAGACTAAACAGCACTGGCTCTTTATTTTCTATCCTCTTTACAATCATTTACCATGACAACTTGCTTTTATCTGCTGTGCTGTGTTCATGTTCTGCAAGCACAAAGAGCGCCTTTTTACTTTAAAAATTTTAGTCCCAAAAAAAAGATAACTAGCCTACCGTACTTAGAAATAGGCTTATTTGCTTTCTTGCTTTCTTTCTTTCTTCTTCAATGTGGAGATCGATACCACTAAATATAAAGCTCCTACCAGCAGCCAGTTAGCTTAGCATAAAGACTAGAAACGAGGAAACAATTAGCATGGCTCTGTCCAAAGTTAACTCAAAGTAAAATCACAAATTGACGTTTCCATGAACTAGTAATGAAAGTAATTTTGAGCCCTATATACACAACTTGGATGTGCAACTCTAATTGACATTAACTTACTAGATATTATTGATTAGTTTTGCAGAATGCACCTATGAGAAATAGCCCTGGAGAAGTTAGTGATTGGCCCTCGATTCAAGATTATATTGTGGAAAGCATGTACAATTTTGATAGAAAAAAAACACCTAACTGTAAATATGGCAACGTCTATATTGAGCAATAAAGGACTGAATCTTTTACCTCATTCACTCCAGGTGGAATTCTCTACAGTCGGGACTTCACAATGAAGTCACATCTCCACTCCCATCCCTCTCTGTGTGTGCTGACACTGCTCTATATAGAAGTAATACTGAGCTGGGAGGTCTTTAGGGAAAGATTGATTCCCCTCATGATAGGCTCTGCTCCTGGTTTCAAAAGAGATAGATGTGTTTTTATAGCCAGCCTCCTGTATGAGAAGACATATGGTAACATGAAATGGGGGTTTATGGGCTTAGCCTCAATGAGACTTTTCCCAAAAATCCTCTTTTCTTTCTGAGCAGGGTTTTTTTCCTCTCTGCATGCCTCAGGCAGCCACTTTATCCTGTACTTCTGTTGAACTTCTGCAACAAAACAAAGAGATCTTTTCATAAGAGAAGGGTTTCTTCTCTGGGTTGTTTGATGGTTTTTATTATGATTTTCAGTACATGATTAATACAATGTCCATCCTAAAGACCAAGTGAGATGAAGAACATTTTCGTAGTTAAAGTCCAACTATTTTTACCAGCTATTAAGAAAATACACTAATTTACTGGGAAGAGTGTTGCTACTCTCACGTCTGTACGTAAATATGAAGCTATAGCCAGCAGCCGTTTATGTCTTTTATCAAGATACGGTTACTGAAAGTGTCTTATACATTCTTAACTGCTCTTCAAAAGTAAATGATATTGGATGCATGTGATTGTGTCACCCAAATGCCATGTTTTCCCTTTGTTCTGAGTAAAACATGATTTAAAGAGTGCATATTAAGAAGAGTGAAGAGTGAGCTTTTTGCCTTGAAAAAATCTTTAAATAGCAGCTGACTCTGTTAAACTTTCTTGTCAGTAGGGAAATTAAGATGCTGTTTGATTCTATTGTCAGAAGTACAAATTCTTTTTGAAAAGGCGGTTCCCTCGTAATGAATAGTGGGCGTTTCTCCCCTTTTCTGGACTCCATTAATAACCATGTTTATATAGTTTGTGTTGACTAAGCATGTCCTTCTCTGTGGAGAGAGCTATTTGTGCTTTTCTGAAAGGAAACAAAAAATTAGAAAGGTTAACATAATTCCATTTTCTTGTCGTGGTCTCTTCGTTAACGTCCATGATTGATGATGTAGGGAAAAACACACACATTGACTGCTTATTCAGCATATCTTCCCTTAAAGCCTCTCAGATTTGCCCTTCTGCTTTTGATTAAAGATGAATTAATCACCATGGCTAGCTGAAGCAGCCTGCAGCACAAGCCAGAAACAGGGGTGATGGTTATGAGTTAATGAGGAGCTTTTAACTTTGAACTGAAGGGCAGACTTGCAGTCTTCCTCAAATATATTATATCTGATAACAGGAAGGTAAGGTAGAAATGGAGGGAGAGAAGATTGATGTTTGTTTTTATGAGTTTCTAGGGTAAATCCACCTTACAACACTTTATTAAAGCAGGTTCAGCACTATGAGTGATACATTAATGATTCTAACAGTGTTAGTGTGCGTTTAAATTTAAATTTGGAGTGCTGAAAGTTGTGTCTGTTTTTTCCTCAGGGTTCATCTACACGGGTGACGTGGTCCACCGGATGCTAACAGCTACACAGTACATCGCTCCTCTAATGGCAAACTTTGACCCCAGTGTCTCCAGAAACTCTACTGTCATCTACTTTGACAACGGTAATAGCAGTTTGCTAATTTGTTTTATTTCTACCACAATGTGTAGCAGTTGCGTACTCCACAGCGCTGCGGAGGAAGGTGTGGCTAGTCCACACAGCATTGTGGGATAGGAGAAAAATGTGCTCTGGTTTATTGGCATTTTCTTAAACCAATCACAATCGTCGTGGGTGGCACTAAGCTCAGCACGGAGCCACTGCAAAATTGCCTCGGGAAGGAACTGGTTTTGGTGGAATGTGTATGTTCAAAAGTTGTTTTATTGTGTGAGAGAAAACTCCTCTAGCTAGGATATCTGTACAGAGAAAGCTGGACAGATAGCCTAGCTAGCAGTCTGGATTTACCCTGCAGAGAAGCAGTTAACCATAGTCCTCATAAATAGACTGGAGTTCAAAATTCCAACATTAAGAAAGCGGAAGGAAACGGATATCGACAAAACAACTTTCCTCAGGCAGAATTTCCTGCAGCACCAGAGCAATCCCAGAAGTGGGAACATCGCTGATATAGACTAATTTCTTTGTTAATCATGAAAACAGTCAAGATAACAAAGTGACCAATATTGTGATGTTTTATGTTTTAATGAAGTATTTGTTGTTATTTAATTTGATCATACAAAGTACAGAAAATACACTTTTACCGACAACAATAAACTTCTCACGGCTGAAGAGGCCACAAAGACGACTCATTAGCCTAAGAGACTAACGGAAAAAGTAACATGATGGTAAAACAAAGCAGTTACTAATGAAGTAATTTAACAGTGATAATGGCAAGTCAAAAATACAGTATATGATTTTTGTATTAAGTAGGCTACCTTAAATTGTCAAGTTTTTCATTTGCTGGAAATGGTCAAAAACAGACATTTCTTTTTGTTTATTTTATTCTTCAACAATTTCTCAATTGGTTTCTACATAACATTTATTATATCACAATACAGTACAGTACTGTATGTATTAATATTGCCCATACCTACATTTTTAATCACAAAATAGGTAGTCTTTATCATATATTTATATGATTTATATGAAACCCTCCATGACCTCTGTAACATCCCCTTTAAATTCCACTTGCTCCCTTTAAACTAAATTGATGCCCTTCCTCACTCTCTGTACCTTTCTTTTGCCATCTGTGATTGTTGTTATCCATCATGTCAGTCATTAAGTCCTCTGCAGAAGAGTGACTGACCAACTGTGTGACCTTCTGCAGTGGAGCTCATCAGACTTTATCCAAACTGGCAGCCGATCGATTCTCAGCCCGCCTGCTCCTCAACACACTGTCCATCAGTCAATGTCCTGCCAATACAGCATAAGAACTGTACGGTCTGTTGTGTTGTGGAAGAATTAGGACTTCTTTCCATCCAACTATAAGCAGTTTGATGAGGTTTTCACAGCAGAGACATATTGTGTCACAGTAGGGGACAGAACCCAGGCACAGAAACTGAAATTGGTGCAAAAATAATCTGTTTATTGAATAATGAAAGTCAACGGCTAGTGTGAGACTCTGGGTTTGAAGCAGGCTGGGGCTGGCATAGTGTTGATAAGTCCGGTGATGGCAGAGCAGACAGTGGAGATGTTGGTTCTGGAGATAGCTGGGTTGGCAGAGGCGATGCTGGGTCCGAGGCAAGACAGAACTGGCAGAAGATTCTGAATGTGAGTATTTCTGGGAACACAGAACAGACAGGTTAGAAACTTGATAACAATAAGACTGGATATACTGCATGAAGGCTGGCGGTAAAGCATACTGCGGTAAGCTAACAATCTGGCAGGGAGTGGAAAGTCAGTCTGGTCCTTAGAAGTGGTTGATCAGCTGATGAATTCCAGGTGCGCTGATGAGTAACTGGTATCTGTGGAGTGTGACAAAAGAAAACAAAACACACCAACCACACTGCAAACATACAAACTAAAGAAATATAACAAAACACAATTACACGCACACCAGACTGCCACTGGGCATGACATATTGTTTGTTCTCAACACAAAAACTGAGACTTGTGTGAAACTTCACATAGACAGTGTTGTTGTTTTGTTGTTAATTAGAATCTGCTAAAATAGGATGTGATTGGTTAAGACATAGGATTTTTGCTGTAAGTGCCGTAAAACTATCCTGAAGTTTAATTGTGCACAATTATAGAGGAGTGAAGTGTTATAATGTCTTAGACTTCTAAATTTGACTGTTGTTACCAGCCTCCAGCTGTGACAGTTTTATAACATAGCCATTAATTAATGTTACTTTATACATTGGGAATCATTAAAAAAATCATTGCACAGAATAAAACAAATTTAGAAAACTGTTGCCTAGCCCTAAACCACAATAAATGACTCCATCATTCAGTAGGTGGGCTTGCGTAATAGAGCTAGACTGGATTTGTTTGGATTGTTGATACAGCATGTTAAGCTTGTAAGTAGAATTCAAAACAAGCCCAGTGTGTGCTTCCTCCACACCTCCTCCTCACCCACTCTGTATTTCTAGCCAGGAAGCCCCAGATAGCCTCCCTTCCTGAACTCAATGCATTTTAAGCAGACTTATATTAGGCTTAACTTGTGCTGACTGAGTAAGCATTCTGTGCCATAAGGTAGCAGCAATTTAGTGCTCTGCCTTCTCCTAAACTCTCTCTTTAATGCATTGCAACTCTTCAGTCCGCCCAAAGACTCACAATAGTGCCAGAGAGTGTCAAAGAGTGCTCTGTATTTGCTGCCCTTAACTCAACAGCTGCCTAACCTCCTACTTTAACACATTCAACATAAACGTCTAATGCCAGAGGCACGCTATACACACCTCTTAATAATGTCAGTTATAATGGGGTTTCCTGTACAAGCGAGCCTGTGCTCTTCAAACTGTCTTAGCTAAATCTCTGTCTTCCCTTTGGACTGAAGAGTTTTGGCTATGTAAAGGAAATCTGATTAAAAATCTGATTAGTTGTGTTAACTAACCTTCGGTCCAAATTTTACCCTTATTGCCCTGGCTTCCAGCCAAATGACTAGCTCAGAGGATGGAATAGGTCCTCCAAAGTCCACAGTAAATCAAAACAGTGGTAAATGCAATGTGAGGCCCACTTTCTGGGGGACAGAGCAGATCGTCCCGTGAGTCTGGTGCTAATTTAGTACTTACTCACATTATTAAGGCAACACCTTTTGATGACTCTTTGTGAAAAAGTGTGATTTAGTTGAACTATAATAATGGATTCATTGTTTGGTCTAAAAAAAAAATCACACTTTTCAAATCCAAAACACATCATTACTTAAACAACTAATTGAAAATGTGGAGCTTCATTTTCAGTGGCTCAACTAATCAGTTAATCACTTTGACATTTCAGCTCTTAATATTGTGGTTTCAATTTAATTTTTTAGTTATTTTCCTCTGAAACTTTTGGTGCCGCCCCAGTATAATGAAGGTGAAATAAATTTAACTGCAGATGAACTATATGCATGACTAAATACTATGAGAGGTGAAAAAGTATGTCCTTTATAATTTGGTTGAACTCACTCGTTGTGTCAGTGTTGTTGTTTTTCCGCTTTACTTTGTCTCATTTGGTGACCCGTCTTAGCCAGTGTAGCTGGAAACCTTTTTTTATACCATAAGAAGAAGGACTGCTCTTGTATGAAAAGCTTTCACTGTTGTGAAAATGGCCAACACTCCATAATCCATCACAAGTAACTGCCATGCCTTGGTTTGGTTTTCTCAAAAGTTACTGTTTTATGGCTGTTCCATGCTGCTCCAGTGGAGTGTTTTCATATCAGTGCTCACACTACTTCAATGTCAATCCACTCACACCCAGAGGGCGAAATGAAATCTCTGCCAGGAAATAATCCCTCAATAAGATATCTAATAACAAACATGATATATCGATGGCTTCTTATTCACAGACTTTTCTCGGTCAGCAGTTTATTTCATGCTAGATCTGGGACGGTAGATATCGTATTTCAAAAACAGTGAAACACAAGTCAGTGTTAAAAAAATAAAAAGTGTGACAGTAGCTATCAATGCCGTCTGTTTTTTTTCCTTGAATCTAGTTGATTCTATGTAGTAATAAGCTGTATGTGATTGTTTCTCCTTTAGGTACTGCTCTGGTGGTGCAATGGGACCATGTCCACCTACAGGACAACTACAATCTGGGAAGCTTCACCTTCCAGGCAACACTGCACAACACTGGCAGGATTGTTTTTGCATACAAAGAGGTCAGAACTCAATTGTCAAACCAGTTTTCTTTATCTTTCATAAAAAAAGTATTCCCCTCCCTTTTCATTTTACCCAACAGCTCCCTCAAACCGGTATTTCTTGTTTCTTATTCTATCTGACTTTTGGTGACACCTACTGCAGCCTCATGTCCATGTGTTTTTACTCATAAAGACGAGTGATGCCAACATGACTATTACAATTTAATATGTTTAATGATTGCCACTCCTTAAGAAAATATCAATTAATGTCCTCATACTAATTCCATGAGCTTGATTTGGCTGCAACATTATTTGATTTGTTCCGGGTCTTTATCTGAAATGTCCCAATGGTGTCTATAAATCAAACTTAAAATTTCACAGCTTAATTGAAAAGAAAAACATATTATACAACAGAAACTGCTGTAAGAGTGCGAAATTGCAATAAACAAGTCATTAGCTATTGTTTATAACAGCCCGGGTCCGCGTTTACGACAGTGGCCTCTTTTGTAATTGGTTATTTTCAGATATTAGAAAAGCTGGGTTTTTTTTAACAAAGAGGTGTTTTATTACACTCCTATTATGTGTCTGAAAATAGTAACCTGACCATTACATGTAATCTGAGTTTTTACATGATCCTTGATGATTACAAGGTTTGTTTAGTATGGCTGAACTGCAGCTCCATCTTTAAGATTGTATCCCTGAGACAATCAGTACTTTTGCTTCCAGTTTTGTTTAAAATCTACATACCAGATTTAAAGTATTATCTGATTGGACCATAAATGTTAGTTTTTGTTTTTTTTCTCAGATATAAGTCAATCCTCACAATGTTGTTGCTCATTTGCGCTCAATATGTGTCTGAAATGTTTATTCTAAAGAAAGCCAGATGCTTCTTGAAGTTGCATAGTGTTTCAGCAGATTCCCACGGGACTAAGTAATACATTAGTTGAATTGTCAGTGCTGTCAAACTGGTGATGATTTTTCAGCCTGTCCCAGACAGATCATATTGGTTCTGGTAATTAATTTGAATCTTCTATTTCAGATCCCCATTGAGGTGTCACAGATCAGCTCTGTCAATCACCCAGTGAAGGTGGGCCTTTCTGATGCCTTTGTAGTGGTCCACAAGATCCAACAGATACCCAGTGAGTCCAAAATGCACCTTTCTAGCTTAGATTCACTCATTTGTTTCAAGAAAGACATTTTGAATACATCTTAATGACAACTTTTCTAAAAGGGGGGAGGGGGGGGAGATGGTACGTGAGACATGAAGCATAGCCTCAGTCTTTTACAACAATATCATGTATGTAGCCATCAAGTGCAAATTTAAGATGCTTCTTGCTTTAATCAAGTTAGCTGGAGGCATATTTTCCAAGCAGTTCACAGAGTTACTGTGATTTGATTGTTGTCTTGATCTTCAACAAAAAAAGGCAGTGCAGTGCGCGTTGCGTTATGCAACCCGCAAACGCGCTCTTTCTGATCACGGCCTAAGGAGTGCATTGTTTTGTCAGCTTTTTATTTACTCTTTTAAGCTGTGCCTCATAGCTCTGAGTTCAGCCTTGTCTGTTTTACTTTGGCTCCCAAATGTCACCACCTCTGTCAGTGGGCAGAGCTGTGGGCACAGCTCCAGATCTGCCTCTCCAATTCGCTTTTGAGTTACTGCAATTTAGGCCCATTAAAGTTAAAGCAAATGCAAGCAAAGGGGAGACACTTCAAACATTTTTCTCCACAGTCAGACTTTCTTTCTCCCTGCCATGGGCTCTGATTCAAAGTCTGCCACAAAAATGAGTTGTCAGATGTGATTTATTCAGTAATTTAAACTCTGTTTTGATAGTGTCTCTGAAACTTGGATAGCATTTATGTCAAAGTTAATAACTAATAACTTAAACACCAGAACATAAAAAAGGCATTCTTTTGTCCTTAACTTTGCACCTTTGTGTTGAGTTGGATGGGGAGGCGATTACAGCATGTTGATTTGTGTTTGTCTGGCTTAAAACAACTATCCAAACAACTTTTTTTACATGGACTTTGTTTTCTGTTTCATCTGAAGATCCTTTCTACAAAATCTCCTTCTAGGGGTTGTAACTGGCACTGAGTGAATTTTCTAGTGAACCTGTTAGAGCTGTCCTTCTAGACAACATAAACCAACTTTCAAGTCTTTGATGCTTCTGGCACAGGATGATGAAACCAGTGTGTGCAGATACGGAGTGATGAAATATTGAATGGAAGCAGATTGAAACGTAGGTCATGGGACATGAGTGGCATCGCTGGGGAGTGTAGGTTTTTGTCTTTATGTCAGACCCTTTTTCTATTCTGATAATCCATCTGAAATCACACAGAAATTAACAAAAGCAGATTCTTATTTTCCGCTGTTATAATTGTTGATTTTTGAAATTTGAATTGTTGATTTTTTGAAGTTTGAAATTTGAAATTTGAAATTTGAAATTTGAAAATTTGAAATGTTGAATGTAACTAGCAGGTTTTTTCAACTAATGTTAGCTAACGCTAACTATGAGTTGGTGGAATTTTACAATCAAATTTTATTAGTCATTTTTTGAGCAATGGGTCAAATAAAAGCTGGCTTCTTATTGTAGCAAGTGACCATCAATTTTGGCAGCTCAAATGACAACTGTCTGGCAGGGTTGATCAGCTGTAGCTAGCTAACTAACCAAGCTACGGTAATGTCAGCTCTAAGAGCTGGTTGAAAAAGGAGCATCCTGTAAACAGGGTCTTAAAGTTGTACTTAATGGCCATTGGCTACATTCTAGATTTGATGTTAAAAACCTTGAGGCTAAAGTTAACAGGACCCTTGCCAAAATGTATATTGCTCACCAGTTGATGATCCATAAAGAAGACAATGAAATAAAGAAACAAAATATAAGAGCAGAGTGTGTAATCATTTTTATATAAACTTAGCTGCTTAGCTTGCATATGTGTTCATATCAACACTAAAGTTTAACATTACAAGGCTGTCTGGATGAGGACTAACCCCTGTTTTTGGCAAATGTAACGCTATCACGGTTAACGTTGGTGGGGGGTTGCTGGAGTGGTAAGTTCCCAGCTAATGTTAGAGCAGAGAAACACACTGTTTAATCCATCCTTTAAATTTTTGCTCTTGGGTTTTTGGGAAAACAGTTTGGGAAGCTAAATCACAGAAATCACCATCCAAACTGCAAAATATCTTAATATCTTAACTTAATGTCTTACTAGAGTTGTTGAAGCAGTGTGCATGGGACACTGCTTCAAAATGTGAAGAAATAATCATCTGTTCGGGGGAGGTTTTTTATATTTGGGCTTGTATGGCCTTTATTTGATAGGATAGCTTGAAGACAGGAAAGTGGAGATAGAGATGGGGGACAACATGCAGCAAAGGGCCACAGCAGGACCGTTGGATTTAAACCTGCGGCCATTGCTTAGGACTCAGCCCACATGGGGTGCACAGTTACTGGGTGAGATAGAGGTCGCCCCCAGGGAGGGTTTTTTTAGTGAATAGTTGATTGCTAAGATTGCCTTCAGTCATTGCAGACAAGAGCAAACTCCTGCATCAGCTGAAACAAACAATGTTCTTTTTCTTGTTGTGCAACGAGCATGTGATATTTGCAGAGTGCACGGTTCATGTCCAAGCAAAAGGGCAGTATTTGCATCTTGCACCTGTCAGTCCAAGGGGCTTGAAGAGCCCCATTAGCTGTATTGCAAGAGTCTGCATAGACAGCAAATGATGCAACATCTAAGATCAAATGTCCTTATATTAATAGAAAGTGGTGGTTTAATAGGAGATAGATGGATAGGACTAACCTTTGGAAAAAGCAAGAATCAGCAGTTGCAGATGTGGGACACCATTGTAGCTCATTTGTCCATAGGTATTCAGTCCCTCTTTGTAGGATAGTTACAATTAATCTTGTTCTTGCACTCTACATATACAGTAGAACAGAATGTTATCTGAAATAAATACCAGTTGGGCGGTGGATCTGTCTTGCTGTGCTTCAGATCTCATCTAATTTTGTGAAGAAAAATATTTTGACACATTTTTCATTGTGTATAAAGACAGTCATGGCAGATTAGAAAATGGCTTCTGTTACGTTTCCATGTCCTGAGAACATTAAGTCGTAATCCGACCAGAGAGGAGAGCCATGACTGCTGCGGGCTGTATCATGAAGAAGTGTTTTAACTCAGTTAAGTGTTTCTGCAATCAATTACCGCATGGCAGCCATGGCAACTAGAGGGACATTTTTTTAACCCACTGTAGCTTTGCCCCAGATTAGAAGCTCAATAAAACATTTTACACTCCCTCCAGGCAGAGCAAGTCGTCCAGTAAAAAGCAAGATAGGAAAGAAAAGATTTGTGTGTGTCCTGTGGCCTGGCTGTGTAATTAACAGTTCAGGTACAAGCACATGGGAAGACCCAGGTTGTTCACAGCTGATCTCTGCTTAAGAATAAATGTTGTGATTTAATGTATTGGCGATATCAACGATTTAATCACAAGGTTAAAGAGGTCTATTGAACACATTGTGATATTTTGTGCAAACAGTACAATTAGCCAGAGCGCTGTCTGATGAGTAGACAGTGCGAGCTTGCCATTTCACCATCGATCTTTAACTCAATGTGTTTAAATCACATTTACATGGATTTCCATGCAGTTCTTCCATATGGTTGAATAGGCAATAACAAGATGCTGCCTGGTGTTGTGATTTGATCAAGTATGTAAACACAGGCATTTTCCCATTATGTTTTAGAGCTTAAGAGTGGAAGTACGTGCAAGTGTTTTATCTTGATGACACACTTTTGCAAATCTGTCTTTGTTTGATGTCATCAGCGGATAGCTAAATCCTCAATAGGCGTTGTTTATGTTATGGCTGAGAAAATGATCTGAATTGCCTTTCCTTCCACCTACCACCTGTGTTTTCAAGGTGTAGTGCAGAGAAATATGATCCGCCATGAGCACGGTCTATTTTATTTAAAAAATTAACCGGATGTTTTATTTGTTTCTGCGATCTTCCATGTGCTGAATTGCAGCGGAGCTCTCCAGCGTCTGGCAAAAATAGAAGCTCTGCAAATCTGCTCCGGGACAGACTGCAGAACGGCTGCGTTGCCGCGATCCGCAGTCTGTGGAAATACACACATTGACTTTAATGGAAACCAAATTACTCTGTCACCGTTCCGTAGCGGATCCGCAGTCATTCCGCATCCTGTGGAATTTGGGGGTAACCCCCAATTTCCACAGGATGCGGAACGACTGCGGAGTAGAGCTTCTATTTTTGCTGGACGCTGGAATTTAGCACACACCAGATAATGCGGGACAGGAAGTTGAGCCCAGAAATAAATAAAATAAAATTTGCTCACGGCAAATCATATTTCCCTGCACTACACCTGCAAAAAAACACAGCACGGAGTGGTTTCCTCTCTACTCCTCTGGATGGAAACACACTGTTGTTGTTTTTGTGGTTCTATTCTACATGAATTTGCGAGCTCTCGTGGGTCCTCAAGACTCTAGCTGTCAGTCATGGCCCCAGTTGTTCCGCAACAAATCCGGACCTAATGGGTGTTGACGGATGGCGGAGCACGGAGCCGTCATGCAGCGGAGCCGATCCACAGCCGTTCCGCTTCCTGTGGAATTTGGGGGTAAGGCTGGGGAACTGACCTTCCTCTGGCCCCCACCGTGTCATTAGGCAGCTGATAATCCCCTTGCTAGAGGCAAGAGGAAGTGAGGCACCATGGGAGGAGAGGAGATGAGGGGAAAGGAAGGGAGGTCTTATTCTCAGGTTAGACCAAGCTGGCTCTCATTTGCTGCTTTGATCAGTTCTCTTGTGTTTAATCAAACCAAGCAGTCTGCAGGGAAACAACATCCTATCACATGAGAAGAACAACACTGCAGCCAGCGCAGCCAACTGTTCATTCAACCAAGCAAAGAAAATAACCTCCAATAGTGTTAAAGGAATGGTTTCACATTTTAGGAAATACTCTCTATTTGCTTTCTTGTCCTTAATCTGTATAAACTAATGGTTTGATCGTTAACCGGTGCATTGTTATTAAAAATATACAGCAAAACAAACAACACATAAAATTTATGAGTGAGCTTTACAGGTGCTGGTAAGAAGATTTTTTTAACCTTTGGACAGAGCATTGCTAACAGTTTCCTCCTGTTTCCAGTATTTATGCTAGGCTAACCATCTTGTTGCTGTAGCTTCATATTTACTGGACAAACACGAAAGTGCTATTGCTCTTCTCATCTTACTAAGGGAATGAGCTTCATTCCAAAATGTCAAACTATTTATTATATATAATATAATATAATAATATACTTTTTTTACACTTTAAACTGCTTCAGAATATGGCAATACTCTGTGACATTGTGATACACAATAGTCTATTGTATTGAATTTAAACTTTGTAGTTTATTGGCCAAGTAAATACAACTGCTATAGAAAATGTCATGTATTGAGTAATGCAATGTTGCACGTTGCAGTGCATCTTAGTGATTGATTCTACAGATGTACTGATATACTGGAGCGCAGGCCTGCATAGAAAGTCAGATAACAATCCAATAAGGGTTTAGATTATCCACTATTTTAGCAGCTCCAATGAGTTAGTATCACATCTGTTTAGATACTATGGAGGATAAGAGCCTTTTTGACCCTAACAAATGCTGTATTCCATCCTCTGTTTCTATTTCCACTTATGGGAGTGAAGATGCATGGCCAGCAAAAGCAAACCTTATACCATGGCCCGTATGAGTTATATGGGCCAGAATCCAATTAGAGTCAATGATGTATCTAATCAATCGATCCATCTTTCCCGGGCTGATGACTTGCTGTTATAGATGACTGGGAAGGCGGCCTTTCAACATGATCTGAGTGATATCAGCTCCCAGGGGAAATTGCTACCGTCCAATGCCAGATTGTGGCCTGACGTTTGGGCACAAAGAGAGGGGAGAAATAAAGTGCTGTGGTAGCATCCCATATGACCTGATTCCGCCTCCCGCTGTCTTTCCTCTTTCTTCAGGGGCCGCTTGTCCCAGTTTTATTTATCTCTGGGTAGGAGATTTGTGATGTTTTTTTTGCGCCTCTCACTTTCACACTGTCTCCTCTTTTTCATAATATAGACGTTAGGCGGAGGACGATCTACGAGTACCACCGCGTGGAGCTGACGAAGACGAAGATCACCAATTCTACAGCCGTGGAAATGATGCCTTTACCAAGTAAGAATTTTAGTAAGAACTTTAGTGGAACAGCTTTTGGCTCAGTCAGAGTGTTATTTGTGGGATTCTTTATGGTAATGAGGAATTCACTGTCGACCTTTTCCTTGGCTGTATGTCAATTAGGCTATTGATTGTGTAAATTGTTTGAGATTTGATCTTTTTCCTCCCCAGCCTGTCTCCAGTTCACCAGCTGTAGCACGTGCATCTCCTCACAAATCAACTTCAACTGCAGCTGGTGCCATCGGCTCAACAGGTTGGACCTTTGAACACTTTTACTCTCAAAGGATTCACGTGTAAATCCTTTTACTCCTCTCCACCCAACACATTCTCACTGAGGCTGCAACTAACCATTATTGTCATTGTCAACTAGCCTGCAGATGATTTAGTCTATAAAATGTAAAAATGTAGTTAAAGGTCCCATGACAGCTTTCATTTTCTCAAAGGCAGAGCAGGATACCCAGGGCTCGGTTTACACCTATCTATCAGCTATCCACCTATATTGGTGGCAGTAGCTCAGTCCGCAGAGAGTTGGATGGAGAACCAGAGGGTAACTGGTTCAAGTCCCAGTGCAGACCAAAGTACGGAGTGTGGAGCTGGAGAGATGCCAGTTCACCTTCTGGGCACTGCCAGGTGCTCTTGAGCAAGGCACCGTCAACCGCTCAGTGCGCTGGTCCAGCAGTGGCAGCCCACTCACTCTCTCCATTTGTGCATTAATAGGTCTTTTAAATCTCATCCAACATCTCTATCCAGCTGCAAGCATTTATGATCATGATCTTTAAAAATCTTGCCATTTGTAGTATTGGTGAATATAGCAGTTCACATTTCTGTAATAGAATTACAACCTTTATAATTGGATCAGTAATGTTCCCAAAAACATGATTTAAATTTTAAATATAGGCCTAGACAGTTTTGGGGCTAACACTAGACCAGCATGACTGGCAACAACAGTTTGATTTAGTGAATAATTCAGCGATAATACAGTAGATGCTCAAGAACAATCAGCTGAACCAATCTGAGATAAGTTAGTTACAACTATACATGTTGTGGACACAATTTTAAAACCACACTGAATGTACCAAAGTGGAAAAAATTTATATTAGAATAACTTAAATGTAGTCAAGGTTAAACTAATGTTTTGTTGGTGGTTTGCATATTTCAGTGTAAAACATAACCCATCTGGAGTACACACAGTCCACAGACTTCTTGTTAATATAGTATGAATGATGAAACATTACTAGTAAGCTGTCTACAGTATCTCTGTTGCTATTGCGCTCAGTGAATGGGACTGTAGTTCTACCATTTAGATGAGATAGTAGCTCACTTTAACATTCAATCGACTCACATCTGTTCTGTCAACCTCTGTTCCACTTTTTATCTCATCCTTCCCGTCTCCCTGCACTTCAAACAAAAGTAAATATTTGAGGTGCTAAAGAAGTGTTAGCATTCCTCCCCAGAATGTCTTGACAGCTGAAATGTGAGCTGAGGTGTTTTTTTTTGTTTTGTTGGATGGAAAAAGTTTGAGTTAAAATGACAGACAGGAGAAATACATTATGGAGACAGTAGAGTTATGTTATCATGCACAGACTGAAAGTTAAGAAAACTAGTCAAAAGATGTTTACTGTCCTGATAAATGTGTGAATTTGAATGTTTTTTGGAGGTTGTTGTTGGGGTTTGTTCAGTCAAACTCGGGGCAGCCACTGTCTCGTCTCTTGTGTGCAGCTGCATTTTGAATGCCTCTTGCATCAAATATTAATCTGCCACTCTTTTATTTTGAACTCATAATTTATTCTCTGAGTAATGTGGTTGACTGCAAAGTGCAGCACTTCTGCTCTGTCCATTGAGATTTGTTTTACAGGACTTACAGTGAATTTGAGTTCCCCTCTGCTTTGCATCTTTTCATGCTTCTGCCTTTAACAGAGATAAACAAATGTACTACGCAGCAACATGAAGAAATGTTTTCCCTCTCAGCAATTTATGGACACTGTGGAGAGATACTAAATGCCTCTAGCCGTCTCATCTCATTAAGCTGCATTTTAATTAGCTTTTTACTGTGTTAATATCTGACTATTCAGCCTTACTCTGCCCTTTGTATCCTTCAGCCACTTCCTTTGAACAAGGCAAACATGCTTTAAGCATGCGCTAATTAAAAACAGTGGCGGCCATGTTGGCGCCCGGGTTAATGAAAGACACAGAAATTTCAAGAGAACAACCTAAATGTACTTCTTGCACATGAAGTGCTGGAAACTTGAGAGCACAGTACCCATCTCATGCTAACTTCTGAACTAAATCAGTTTGTTGTGGCAGATGTGGCGCTGGTACTGAAACAGGTTAATAAAGCATGACAGGTAGATCCGCAGTGGGCCATAAGGGCCTGTGTAAGCAAACATTGATGTGTTTAGAGGAACTGAAGGGATTTGCTTACCAAAAGAAATCAGCTGGCGAGCATTACAAACGCAATTTAAAACAAAAATTAATGGCTGTTAAGGAGACAGATATTGGGATTTAATATGTCATAGTCTCCGAGGAAATTGTTATTGCATACTTTTATATTCAGAAATGTAATTGTGTAAGATCACTTTAATCAGAACTTGAAAGAAGGGATGAAAGAAGTTTTCAGTTTGTTTGCTTAAATAAATCTAATAATGCAATAATCTAATAGTACTCATTACACCCACTACAGCAATGGATATGGTTCACTTTTTTCAGTGAAAATAAAACGTTAAAGCTTTATTTTAACTTTTTTATATTAATAAACATTTGCTACATTCAAGCCATTGCCAAATAAGTTGAAACAAAGCTAATTATCAGCTCCACAAAACTCTCTTTGTATTTCTCAGTATTGCTAAGTTTAGAAAATGGTGTTGTCCAGCAACTTTCAGGCGCAAAAACCTGAGTTTTTGCGTCCTCCTTGTCCTCCTTGGCTACAAGCAACTGCGTGGAGAATGGTTGGGGATGGTGCGCAATGACAGAAAAGCTTTTGTCATGTGGATGCAATGACAGTGTTGTTGTTAATACTTAGAATTCCTCATGGGGAAGACAGAAACTACGCTTTATGCCTTTAAGGACTTGATGAGAGGGAGATTAGGTTGATTTAGTGACACCCCGTGTTTCACCACTTGTATGAAAGCTCTAATAAAGCTGTAGGAGAGTGAACAATAAACACAATAAACAATGAGGGAGATATCAATGTGTGCTTTGTTTTTCTGTGAATTCAATGGCGGACTCCTCCACTAACATTGAAAACTGCTGTATAGAGAGGCAAATACAGAATGTAAATACATTCTATGGTTTTTGCTAGAAAAAAAAAAATGCAGACCATAAAAAGTATCAAAAACATTGATTAAATGAAAAGCTGAAGGATTATAATTTGATGATCTGCCCTTGAATTGCCCAGAGTTCCACATCCAGATGTATGCAGACAGTTACTGTATTTACACCCAAGCTAAATCAAGAGAACAAGCTGCTTCAAATCTCACTGCAGCATTGAACAACTTATCAGACTGGTTAACTCACTGTTGTCTTAGTCATAACATGGTAATACTGTGGGCATGCATTTTTCTATCAATAGAAATAACACACATAAACCTGACGTCCTAGGTCAAGGAAAGGTAGTAAATATTGTTGATAACTTTAAGTATCTAAGCATGAACACTGATTCTTGCTTAAATTATTAAAAAACGTAAAAAAGGTAACCAGAAGTGTCAGAACTAGTTTAATGAACTTGAGACATATTGGACACCAACGGCTTCTACCTTCTGCTAAACTCTTTATGCACTCAATGATTTTCTCACATTTATCTTACTGTGCCACAAGCTAGTCCAAAGCAGGCGTGACTACGCTAAAACTATTATACACTCTTTGCAATCAGTGAAAATTCTCACAAAAAAACAAACAAAAATCTACCATCATTGTAACATCATTGAAAAGTATAATTTATTGACTTTTGACAGTTTCCTTTGTTAAGCAGATATGTGCCTAATGTATAAATCAATTCATGGTCTTAGGCCACCGCAAGTTAATCAATGTGTATCATTTTGCAGGGACAATACTAGGTATTATATAGTTATATAGTTTTATTGTATATAATGACTGCTCGGCCACATTTAAGAAAACTGCTTTCGGACAATCAGCATTTGCAGTCCCACCCAAATCAGAGAATGCACAAGCTTTAGTATTTTAAAAACAACACTTAAAACATGTCTCAAGTCAAATCAATAATGTGATCACTGATCTAAACCTTTGTATGGAACCAACCAACTCTGAGACGGTGTATATAGACAAACATTTTTGTAAGACGTTTTATATGTGAAATACTGTTTGTAATATTGCAAACCCTTGGCTTGCAAACAGTGTTTCTTTTTAACTGTTAGTATATGTTTTACGGTATATTGTTTTACTGTATTGTTTTTAATACATTCCAGCCAATGGGCCGCAGATGCAAATTAGCTATATAGCTCTAGTGCAACATTTGTGCTGTGCATGGCCCCTGTTAAATAAACAAAATATAAATTAAATGCAAAGAATGCATGACTTCCATGAATTTGAGATAGTGTCTCAAGAAATGGGAATGGAACCCAATAATATAATCTATCCATCCTGCTGTGAATGTTGGAAAACCTAAAAAGATATATTCTCCCTCATGGGTTCATTTATATTCAAATGAAGCCCCTTGGCCCATTTCTAATTAAAAGCACCGTGGCTCACTGCGTTAGATGGCAACTAGCTGCAATGGATGCCATTGAGATGAAACAAAACACAAGCTCCACATAGGGACAAGTTAGACCTGCTCGGTAATATTGTGTTTCATTTTACTTCCCTCTCTTCCCTCTCAGCAGTTGGGGAAAAGTGGGGGATTAAGCGGAGGAATCTGTCTCGCCTGATTGAACAGATGAGGCAGAATTTTAGGGGGGGAATAAAAGGAATGGGATGATTAGAGAGGTAGGAAGATGAAAATGGACTTCTTCACATAAATACATTACCATAACAATATGTTCACTTGAGAAATCGGTGCCTGCTGGGGATGTCTAAAACTCTACTGGACTCATATTGTCCTCGCAGAACAAAGCACAGATACCATTGCTGGCATTAAACTGCTGCGTTACTGCATTGTAAGTCGGTCATAGGTTGTTTTCATTTGTGTGCATTTTTCCGTACATCCCCACCTGCAGTGGCAAATCATTTGCAGAAAGCTTTTCAACTTTAGTTTGACCGAACACAGTGTGAGTGGGTTTACTGCTTTGCATACTAACTTTTCCTTCCAGACAGGATACAGTTTGTGGGCCTAGACAGAATAATGGCGAGTTCACTAGAGGGCGATTTATAATTTTGATCCATTTACAGAATGGAGGATTAGTTGCTGCCGCCTCGATGGATGTCTGCCTTTTGAGGTTATTACTCTGCAGCACCCATATCCCAAGGCCCCATGACCCATTGAACTTCCCCCTTACAGATCCCACGTCTTTGTACTGTTAAAAAAAAGGCAGAGGAGGTGCAGATGTTTGCTTCTCAGCTTGATTCAGAGAAGAAAAACCTGTGTGATCATATAAAGTGATCATAATAAGGTCTGTGACTCTTATGATGGTGAACATTTGTACAGTTTTTTTGTCATGTGGAAGATCTGATGCTCTGAAGGAGCTTGAGACTTCAACATTTTGAACAGAAAGTGTTTACGATGCTCTCTCTTCCTGTGTTTCTTCTCACCTCCCAAATGTCCACCGTTAAATAAAGAGGTAGAGAAGAAAATAAACTCTGCATTAGAAACTGGGTGTGAGGAGTTTAAAGACTTAAGTGTTAACCAGCACAGGGAAGGTCTAATGAGTAGGAGCTTGATATTACACACAGATGTTTTCCTCCATATTGTTCTGCATACAGACACATCATTGATTAGTGTAACCATATATAATAGTTGCATCAGCTTTATCATTTCACAATAGTACATACAGCTGATAGGAAGTCAAATTAAGTTGAGTTAAAACACTAAAACACAGCAGAATGGAAGCAGTGAGGTAACATGCAAGTCCCCCAACTTTATAGAAGTGCATTACTAAACCTCTTTTATTAGACTAAAGATTTGACTGACAGTTGTTTCCTCTCTCGTCAGATGTTCCAGTGGCTTTGATCGCCATCGGCAGGACTGGGTGGATAACAGCTGCCCAGATGAGGTGAGCAATCAAGCTGAAAACATGCTGATCAGACATGACTTAAATGTGATAGTGCTTTTGATGTTTCTTTGTCTTGCTTGCTAAAGATAAAACACGTGTGTGTGTTTGGTGCTGCCTGGATGATCAGTCCATTGCTACAGTATGCAGGGTGACCCCTCTTATATCCCCCCACACACACACACACACACACACACATTATTTATTTCTCTTAGCACACAGCCATGACACCATTTCTCATCTTTCAGACCAAGGACAAGATGTGTGACATCATTGACACTACATATGTCTACCCCTTTACCACCGCGATTGCCCTAAAAACAACATCCAGGAGCAAAGAGGCCACTGCCAGGGACACCACCTCCTCCTCCCACCCTCCCACCAGCATCCCAACTGAAGGTAAAGTGGAAAAGAGCTGGAACGAGGCCACAGTGCATATTGTTTAGAAGCCCATAGCTTTCCTTCAGGTAATGATGGATGCTCTGTTCTGGCAAGAGTTTAAATGAAATACATTTGCTGGAACTGTTCTTTATTGGTATTGATGTGTTTCGTCTTTTATAACATGAGCAAAACACTTTTCTATCTTGGAAAATGCATAAATATGTAGGCCTACTTGAGCTCTATACACACAAAATTCATTCCAGATGGCAGGCAGTGGTGCAAGGCACAGCAGCTGTGTTTGTCCCAACTTTTAAACAATGCAGTTTGAATTAGGACAAATCGCTCCAAAATAGATGCACCCACACAAACCTGTGATCATGTTGTTCAACTCTGCTGGTTAGCAATCAATCTTTATTTTCAGAAACCTTTAATTCCTTTTCTGATGATGGACCTGTTGATGTATCAAACAAATTCTTATCCTGTTATTGTTCTTCTTAATCGTTTTTCAGGTTAATTATGACGAACGAAGACCAGTTTTCATTTTTTTAGGCTAAATGTTTTATAGGAAATTAGATTGAGCGCTGGCTTTTGTCACAATAAGTGGAAAGTGACTTTACAATCATTTTGGAGTTTAATGAAATTGGCTCGATCTGATCCAGATATTGAGGTTGTCTGAAAGCTGTACCTTGTTATTACCTAGGTTCTCTCTCTCGCTTTCAAGGTCTTATTTTACATTTGAGGGCTCTTTCTAGTCGGGTTCCATTGCTGTGGCTTTTTAGTGAAAAAAATTAAAAATCTAAAACACTGAACAGAGGCTTTAAAGTAAAATGTACTTGATTTATAACATGTGTTTGGTTGGACATACAGTATATTCCTATAAGGCTGGAGTGAATATGGCTGAAGTTACAGATCAATAGAACATACAGATTTTTAAAGCTACTTTACATCTGGTAATGACTTGATCTTACAAAGTACCTACAGTTAAAGAGTAAAAACCCAACAGCAATTTAACAGTTATGAATGTATTAGCAACACATCTTCTTAGCTTTTGACAGCTAGTATAGTGGCTAGCTTGGGCACTGTGGTTAACCCACATACACCTTCCTGCTGCCGGAAATACTCACCAGCAGACCAACTGTGTATTAATCTGCCACTGAAACTTTTAATAATACAAAATCCTATAATACTGTACAAAAGAACATATTAAAATAGGTATCATAAGTATCAGAAATATAATAGGTTTGCAATTCACAAGTTATATAGCAAAAACACAGTAAAATGCTGTACACAAAATAGCAGGTTGGTTTGTTGACAACAACAAAAATATGAAATAACACCATTGTTGTGCTAACTGGTATAGCTAAAACAAAGCTGATTATAAATGTTGAGTAAAATAATGTTAAAGGCATGCTTTGGATTCATTTTCACCCTAGGGTCCTTTGCACCATGACCTCTAGCTCTAATGTTTAATCTTTTATCCTCACTGAGTTTGCTGCAGTTTGAGGGTGTTGTCCTTTGATATTGCAGTGATTGAGCACATGATTCACTGCACCCCAGCATGAGGCTAACCCAAACCACACTGCAGCATCATTTCAGAGTTACGTATCTAATGCAAATCCTCTTCTAAAGCAGCCCACTGGATTCCTCTGCTGATGATAGGAAAACGGCCAAGGTGTCCTTCAAAGTTTGTTTACGTACATTTTTTTACTTCTCTCTAGAGGTGCAAGAGTTACTAGTTGGCTGGATTTATTGTGCTAATTTTTCCTTTTTCTGACTTTTGTGCAATTTATTTTAGAAACAGTAGGGCTGTGCAATTAATTGAATTTCAATTTCAATTTGGATGTTGGTTCCCAGCGATCACCAAAATAGTATAATCAAGAAAAAAGATTATTTTGCCATGTTCTGCTTTGCAAGAACACTCTTATTTTGTCTTGTGTTCTGAATGTGCACGCCCACATTCGTCCTTCCTGAAGCCATAAACTCTCTCAGCCTGTACAGTCAGGGAGGCAAGTTGTGTGCATAATATCCGCTAGAATTTAAAAACTTGAGTAAAGATTGCAGAAGGAGGGCAGCCACAGCAGTGTTTGGTTGAGCAAAAAAGGCAAAACCAACTCCGTTGTCTGGGAACAGTTAGCGTTAGCTAACCCTGCGACAGTCAATTTATCTTAATCAGCTCCAGATGTGGTGGTACTGATTTAAAATGATAGGTGAGAGCCACTTACTCACCTACTGTCATCATATCAAACACTGTGTAAATATTCAATACCAATATTACCCATACTGTACTGTATGTCTTGTCTTCTCCTGTGCTTGTCTTGTGTTAATTGTATGTGATGTCTGGGATGCACAATGGGCATGCATCACATTGAGCTCATTGACAACAAAACATTTCAGATATTTACTCTTATCCTGATAATGAATTTGCAAAAAATGTGCAAGTTTCATTTTCATTCCATTTTTTTAATATACTGTATATATTTTTAGAATGTAAATGTTAAATGTTTTTTTCCAATTGTCAACTAATCCCATAGAAACCAACCACAACCAACAATGCATTGATCTTAACACTTAATTTGGCTCCCAGCCCTGAAGCCCATTCATCTCCACTAAAGACAAAAAACGAAAAGGTCATAAATGTACATGGTTTCATTGCTAAAGAGGCTCGGTAATTTTCCTAAAACAACTGGGCACTGTAGTTTTTAGCAAATATCACTTAAACAGGAGGAAATAGTGCATTTGTTGGGGACTTTTTTCAGCAGGTTGTATGTGGGCCAGTGCCCATGTTCAATGTTCATCATAATCAAGGAGCATGCCACATTGTGCAACAGTGCGTGGCTCAGTGATGTTTTTTTAATAGTTTTTAGAATATATATATATATATATATATATATATATATATATATATATATATATATATATATATATATATATATATATATTGTATATTGAGATAACAGTGAGATATGATAATAGTGAGATGAGTTCAGATTTAAAATATAAAATATCTTCAGAGATGTTGGAATGAAGGATTTTTTGACGTCATGAGATAAAGCACATCAATCAGTGTTTTAGCTCATGGCACACTGCAAACAGTCCATCTTCATGGTCCCTCAGCAAGGACTCTTGGCTCTTTCTAAGTTAAGGCTTTGAACTTGTCTGTGCTCAGTTACAAACTGAAAATGAAAGGGGATTATGCTTTTGGGTTGTTGTTCCTTAAGAACGTGCTTCCTATGGTAATTGCTTTATGTGGAAATTTATTTTTTGTGGGTACTATTTGGTTTATTGATATTTTTCATCTTGTCTACCTCCTCTAATTTATTTTTTCCCTTTACTACCGTTCCCTTGTAACTACTATAAAGCAAAGTGGCAGTACATTACCTTACTGACATTTCGATTTTAATGTCTTATTTTTCCAAAACACCTAAATTCTTAAAAAGGGTCCTGAAAATGTAATTTTTTAAAGAGAATAAATAACTTGAGTTTGGAAATCTTTTGTAGTGCAGCACCTGAAGTGTTATTCCACTCTGTTCCTATCTTGTGGATGGGGTTTTTTAATCCATTGTTGAATTTTTTTTAAGGTTTTCTACATTCAAGCCTGGGTTATCTATTATTTCTTTCTCACAGAAAGGCATTTACTTTCATCGCTAAGTGAGGGAATAGCCAAAATTTTTTCCATCACACCCCCATTAATCATCTTGTGGGGGTTGAGTTGAAATGGACACTTCATCGCAGTTGGGGCGCTGGGCTGTGATGAGGATGGATGCAGTGTGAAAAGTGTCCATCTGAGAGGCAGAAGACAGCACCTAATCCTACAGATCAAACCAGGGCGTGTTGAGAGGACTAAAATGTGTTTGGTTTAAATGTGTGTGACTGTATTTGTGTGTGTGTGTGTGTGTGTGTGTGTGCGTGTGCGTGTGTGTATCCAGGAGGTTAAGAGGTCATTCTGCAGTATTTGTTTTGTAGCTGACGCAAAGAAACTCCTTGCACTTTCTGACACGTACAGAGGATCGGTTTTCCCAGCTCGCGCCTGTCTCTTCAGCTGCAGGGGTCAAAGGTCAGTTTAGAGAGATGGCTGGGTGGCTCATGGTGGACGAGAGAGTGAGAGGAAGGAATATAGACATAAAGAGAACTGTGTCTGTGTGGATGGAGGGGTGTTTGGCTGTGAGAAACCCCAACATGGAGAGTTTTAATCTCTGCCTGCTATAAGTGTAAGTGTAATAACTATGAGTAAATACATTCAGGTGCCAGGTAGAACTAATCCAGTATAATATAGTTGTGCTATAAATCTCACTTTCGTGACGGTTATAATGTCCACTTATTGTTAACTGTTACAGAGAAGTGTTGATTCAACTGTATGATCATTGTCAAGGCTGCAGTTTGTGGTGCTGTTGAACTGTATGTCAATGAGGGAAGGCTTAGTAACAGAAACATGTCTTTTAAACAGTTTTCCAACAGATTTGTTGTGAAGTGAAGGACTGATGTTGCGTAGGTGTTCTTATTACCTTATGGTCTGATGCCTTGTTGAAGTTAGGGATTGTCTCAATAGTGCATGCATAACGGTCAAGAAAGCTTTACAGATTTTAGAAGAGCTTTCCCATTTTTCTATAGACACAATTTCTACTTGCATCTGCATGTACAACCTCCTTTTTTAAATTATGCTATATGGCCCAGTGAGTTATGGCCCATACTTGTCAGTATCTTCATCATTTTTTTAGACCATCTTTACATTCACGTGGGCCTCCTCCCATTATATACAAAGTTATGAGCTGAAGTTAGAGACCGTCTCATAAGTACATGCCACATTAGAGCAGTTTTTAAATTTCTATGTATTTATCTTTTTTTAAATATTCTGGATTAACTTTGCATTCATCTTAACATACTCCCAAGATAGCCTCAAGTTTTTGAAGAAAAATCATGCAAATAGCCAATTAAAACCCTGTAAAACCTTCTACTGTATTTCCACTGGTCATCTCCACCATGACTAGAAACTGTGACACAATCTTTTATGAGGACCTTTTAAAGGTACAAATTATGATTTAATATTTGAGGAATTTTGGTACATTGTTGAAATATTTTGTTATTTGGCAAAATTTGTGGGCAACTTAACTCATATATGTACAGTATGTATGAGGAATATGAATGGCAGCAGAAAATAATTAAACACAGAAAATGAAGCATAATCAATTTCCAGAGTAAAAGCGTCCAGAGTAGATGTTACTTCTCTCTCAGCTCTGGTATAAATCAAAACACAGTTATGAATATACATATTTTTGTGAAATAAACAGACACATATAGTGGTGGTGTGTTATACTCTGCTAGCTACAACAGATTCAAAGGCTTCTTTTTCGATTAATGATGATGATCCATATTCATGACCCTTACTCTGGTGTCAAATTGACTTGGACAAAATTGTATGCGGTCTCTTACAGTACAATATCTTATTTAATTATTCATTTTAGACATCCAAATGTGGCTGCATTGGTTCTTTTGAAAATTGAAATAGAAAATCCTTTTGAATTAAATTGTTCAGTGTAATATATCTGGTAGTGTATGTGCTGAATTTGCATAATGTGAATCCTACGGTGTGCGTAAATGCCTGCTACCCTTCGAAGAGAAGTGGGTCACGCTCCATTTCCATATTTCACATGTATAGTTAACCCCAGACAGCTTTTATGTGCTGAATTATGCATGCTGGACCATTATATTCAAAGCTTTAATCAGATTTTAAATGTAGTAAATTTCATGTTGAAAGGAAGATGGTCCGCTAATGAAAGAAGCTTTATCTCATTTGGGACCTTCGGGGAGTTGATTATATTGTCAGAGCTTCACAAACAAACTACAAAGAGAAATATTGATTATTATTTCTGAACGCTCACATCTTTCTCTCTTTGTCTCCTCACAGATGATACCAAGATCGCACTGCATCTCAGAGACAACCAGGGTAGGTCTTTATCTTCCAACGCTGTGGCATCCAATAACTGTTGTTGCTATGTGCCTTTACTCATGGCTGTGTGTGTTTATTTGTCTGCCTCCTGTTTCTGTTTTAACCACTGAGGTATTGCTCCCTGATTGCTTTTTGATCTTTCTGGAGGATGTGTGGTTCAATCAGCTGATAAACTTCATCCAACTATAATGCTTAACTGTCCTTTTTGGGTTACAGCGATCAATTATAGTGTCTGGACCGCTGTGAGGGAAGACCAGGGAGAGTATTGGCTGTGTGTCCAAAAAGAGCAAATAAAGTCACAAAGGCAACATAAAAATCACGTACATGATCTTTTTTTCAGTAAGACATGGCTGTTTTCCTGCAAGGCAGAGGTAGAAAAAGCATGTTTGCATGAAACAATTGCATTAAGACAACACTCTTTAATTGATGCGTTATTTACATAAATTACATCATAATTACAACTATCACAAATAATTTGACTGTGGTTGATGCTTAAAAAAATGCTATATTTGTCTCAGCACCTTGAAAATTCAGCATTTTCTTATGTACTGAGCACTTATATGTGCAAAACATCCAAACCCTGAAATGACCTCTCCAATTCTATCAGTTTTCCAGAGATAGCCTCTTAAATGTTTCCAGCTTGAGAGAATTGGAATTTGCCGGCTTCTATCACACTTTCATTACACAAACGCTGCATGTCTCTCCTCACTCCGCCTGGCACTGTGACGATATCTCTCTGCAGGCCATTTTCTTCTTCATGCATCTAAGCACATACTTGCCAATAATGTTGATTTTGTTGCCTTTATATTGAATAAAGGTGAAAAGTAATTGGAAGGAAGGATGATCATAATGTTAGTGGAAGACATGAAAAGGATGAATTTCTACTTGCCCAGTTAGTTGTTATTGTATTTATACATATTTTATAGAACAGACAGTGATTAGAGTGGTTTTAAAATGTGTCTACTTCGTGCCAGTCAACCTAGATGATCTAGGATGTGTTCACTTGTTTAGCTCTCATGTCAGCCAATTACACCAAGGTGTCCTCTGACATTGACTGTGGTAGGAAATGTTGAGGTGGTTACAGCCACAGTAAGTGCTGAGATAAGAAACAACAGCCCTTACTCCCGAGTTTCTACTCAACACCGCCAGTCTTCAGCACCCATTTACAAAACTCTGAATTATAGGTTTGCTCATTTTGTTTCCTAAAACAAAAACATTAGCCAGGTGAGAGAACGGCTATGCTCCAGAGCTGAAAAAGGATCAGCTTGGCAGGGTTTTTGTTTGTCTCATTTGTCCTTTATGAAAAGCTCTAATGTATTTGATTGCCTTCTAAGAGCTCTGCTGCCCATTAGTGCTTACTCAGTGTTCTCAGGTTCTAGCAGGCATAAGGGCAATGCTGATGGAGAATGAATTCAGGGCAATTAGCTTGAGACGTGCCATTTCTGTGTCCAGACTGAATTGTGCAACAATGATAAATATTACCAAACATTTCCGTAATTATGAACTCATGAATATTTTAGCAAAGCTAACAGCCCGGCTCTATGGATGACAGTGTCTGTCGGGCTACACTGAAATATCTCAACAACTAGAGCTGTAACAGCCTTTTGACTTTTTCACAATTTTATTTTTGTCTTATAAATATCTTTGGGCTTTATGCTTTTGGTCAAACAAAAGAATTTCAAATTGGCAAATAGGCAATAGGATACTTTCCCTATGAATTGATTGATCCGGTAAATATTTGATATTGTACATTAATCGCAGCACTATCAACAAACAATTGGATGGACTTGGATTTGCAGACGTTGATGGTGCCCACAGGATGAACCCTAGTGACTTTGGTGATCCTCTGAATGTTTCTCTAGCACCCCCAACACGTTACATTTCCAATTAGTTGTTATGACTAAATACCTGCAAAACAAGTGAGATTTACATCAGCCTTGGCTTTACATAATTAGCAATTGACTGCATGATTTCACGCTAAATTAACCTGGTGAATTATAACATAATACCTGCTAAACATCAACGTGTTAGCATTTAGCTCAAAGCACCATTATGCCAAAGTACAGCCTCACAGGGCAGCTAGCATGACTGTATACTCTTAGTGCACTTTCAACTGCATTGCCACACAAATGGCAAAACAACAAACTAAATATGTGTTGTTTGCTGTCCTGTCTTTCAACAACCCACTTTGACCCAGTATAGACTCTGCTGTCCTTTTGTTATAAATGTTCTGCTCGCAGGAATCCAGATAAAATTGTCAGTCAGAGCTCCTCCAGGGGCCTGAGCAGACCTGTCTCCTCTAGCATCCTGCTGCTTATTTAGCTGCAAGGCTGTTGATTTCTCATTTTGTCTCCATCTCTGCTCAGTCGCATGCCCCCTGCTAACCTTCTAACACCCCAGACTAACAGCCTTCCGCATTGTTTGGGCTTCCAGCTGACCAAGAGATCGCTCTTGGACTCCTCAGTTCTGATAGATAAACCCAAGAAAAATGCCTTTCTGAGAAGACAAGAGAAAGTAAACTCTGAGAGCTATCATGAATAACACTATTTGACACCAAAAGGCATTATGAAAACAATTTTCAGTCAGATTATGGGCAATGCAGGTAATCTATTGTTTGTTTTAATGTGAAACTATATCAAGTGATGTTTCAGCACACCAAATAATCCATACTTTGTCTTTTTTTGAATTTCCAGTTAAGGAGTGCACATAATGGCTACACTGATTTACAGACCTACACATTCACAGTGTCTGCCAATACACACATTGGACAGGGTTGATTACCACCAGGTTGTTCTGTGTGCTGGAAATCAATGGGGTAGTACAGGGAGCCAGGGGAGCGGCTGGTTGGTTGACAAGCTCGGCAGTGGCTATAGTTGCTAATTAAAGCCAGGGAGGAGCCCGGGGAGGTGTTGTGAGGGGGGCATAGAAGAAGAAATCTGCAGCCTTGTGAATAGATCTGGGATGAACCTGCTATAAATCTGTGTGAGATAAGATGTGAGGACATCCTTGCGGGTTATTTCATAATCACTTCATTAGTTTTCCCCTGTGTTTCACAGCTGGGACCAAGAACAGTTTCTCTTTGTATTTTTTTCTTCTATTCTTATTCAATGTGCTCTTCTAGCTGACAAATTGCAGGTGAAAATGATCTTGTTTTTTGTGTTGGGATAACGTTTTGCATCCATAGATGAAAACGAATATTCCCAATAGGTTACAGGACGTTTTTATCATCTTCAAGAGAACTCTCAAAACACCTGCTGGGTCGACTCCAAATAGATAGAATCTGATATGAATCTGACGAAAGTTTAAAGACGAAGGATTTCTTCCAAAGGTCACTGAAGGACAGACTTAATATGTAGTCACTATACAGTCTCTTCAGTTTGCATTGCCACGACTGAAGGCTACAGAAGTTCTCTTATCAGAATCTATAGGTTTCTTTCATCCTATTAGGAACAACTGCCACTAACCTTGGTTTGGGATTAACTCTTTAACTTGTACTTGCAGGAGAGAAGAGCTGATCATGAATGCCTAAAGACCACAGAATGGTCTTGCCACTGAGTACTAAAGACACTGTTTGAACATGACCCATTTGCTTACAAAGTGAAGGAAATGTTCTTGTAATTATCTAGGACAGACACAAAAAACTATGAAATCCTTTGAAAATGAGCGTATATGTTTTCAAACATACATGGCTGATGGGAATTTGCGGCGTCACTGTTTGAAGTTTTGAAACCAAATGTCTCTCTTTTTCAATATGATGACATTTAGCAAAATTTGGGCTACAAGTATGTCAATTTTAAGGCAAATTAGTACATGTAAGAGAGAAGGGTATTGATGAATGCTGAGTGCCCCCTGCTGGTCAACAATAGAACTGTAGTAGAAGGAGATAAACATAATTTTGGTGAATGCTTTCATCCAAAGTATAAAGTATGCATTTAAGACAATGTATAATTAAAAGAAAAAACATGTATCTGTATCTTTGTATAAAAACTTGTAACATGCTATTTTGGTGTTGTTGTTTTTTTAGTGCTGCCTGCAGACAGTGCTGTAGACAGGAAGCCAGATACACACCCTTTGCACACTGGTCTGATCCTCGGCGTCCTCCTAGTGATGCTCGTCATGGTTGGCGGCGTGCTGGTCACCGTGTACATCTACCATCACCCGACCTCTGCAGCAAGCCTCTTCCTCATTGAGGTGAGTGGAGATCAGTCTTGTATAAAGTACTTGGAAGCAATACTTGAGTATAAGTACAAGTTTGTTACCAGAAATCAACTTTGGTAGACGTTCAAGTCCCCTTTTAGAATATGACTTGAGTAAAAGTCTTAAAGTCTGACATTTACTGTACTTGAGTATTAAAAGTAATTTTCTGATATTATATGTTCTTAATTTTTAAAAGTAAAAATAAAGAAAAACCTTGATTATGATCTTTATTGTGGCTTCCTAATAGTAAAGCGTAATATTCGGGGTTTCCCCACCCTCTCAAACATTAAATTCAATTAAAATCTGACATCAACAAAGACTATAACAGAAACTGAATTTTATTTTTTTGTTAGGACTAATCTTTGACTCCAACGTACAAAAGCACTTCTCGCAAGTAACGAGTAACAAAGACACTTAGGGGAAATGTAGTGAAGTAAAAGTATACATTTTATTTAGGAAAAGTAATGGAGTAAAGGTAAAAGTTTCCAGAAATATAAATAACAAAGTACAGATACATGAAAATTCTACGAAAGTACAGTAACGAAGTAATTGTACTTACTTAGTGCCCTGAAAAATACTGCTAAGGAAGACTGACCAAAATGCTCCATAGCAGCTAGTTCAAAGGACCTTATGGTGAAAGTTCTTTGGAAATGTATTAGCTAATATTCTTAAAAAATTACATAAACAAAAATATTTAAACAATTTATGGACCTGTAAGATGAGTGTCTGTAGGTAGTAATGTAGTGCTTCAGTAAAAAAGACGAATCCTCTATGTGCTTTATACTATATATTGAATGATTAATTATGCAATCATATCTTCCGAAATTTGAGGCATTTTGGAAGTTAAATCCACAATAATCTGTTCCTATGCTGGAAAAAAAGATATTCACTGTTTTTCTTTGACTACCTTTATCACTACAACAACATTCATGACTTATATTCAGGATTTTATTTGCCAGACGTTGCCAGTATGGAGCTTTATTTAGTAATGCATACAAACTTTTTAGTTCTGAAAAGACAGTTTTCTCAAACCTTCAAACATTCCGCCATAATAGCAAGAAACGATATATGTACAAAAACCAGACACCATTCAGTGCTCTGTCTATTTTCCTTCAACTCCTTAGTTGTAAATATGCATATGTTACGGGTCCCAGGCAAGGAGACCAGGTCATATCAATATATAATCATATACAGTACATGAAATGTCAACACAATTTTCAGAAGGGAATGATGAAACTTGTTGCACACAGTCTTTCTTAATACATGAATGTGAATTCTGGGTGCATGAGTAGGTGTTGTTTGGAGAGTGTAGCACAGTGACAACAAAACAAAACGTCTTAATCATGCTCATGTTCAAAGTTGTTCTCATTGTCAATATTACATTGTCATTATCAGTCACAGGAACTCCCTGATGTGGATTTTACCCGCTAAAGTGAAGCCCTCTTCTTGGCATACTAAGTATACATGTTATAGTTAATGTTTTTAAGGGATAAGACAGGTGATATTTAATATTTGTTTATATGTCAACAAATCCTAAAAAAGACAAAAACCAGTGTTGGTCTCTCAATACTGTCTACACCATTTTTTAAAGCCTACATGATTTCCTAAAACTGCAGGGAACTGTAGCTTTATTAAATGTTGCTCAAACTTTAGTATATAGTACACTGTGGGGGACTGTCTTTAGCCATAGATGAATACTCATTTGGTCTGGACCCAATTTCCTGGGTAGAAAAAAAGAAACAAAAACAAAACAAAAGATATCTACCTAAAAAAAGCATTCTTTTTTTTTCTTCTTCTTGTAATTTTTTAAGTTGCTATCTGATGAGTGAAGATTCACTTTTGGCTAAACTGCTCACATCTCAGACGTGTCAAGACATCCCAGAATTATCAAGGTTTTATAACGTGAAAAAACATGTTATTGAGGTGTGTGTGTACGTGTACGTGTGCGTGTGCGTGTGTGTGTGTGCCGGCCTGCATGTGTTAATGTGTAGCATTTCTATTTTTGCTATAAACACTAACACCTCAAAAAGTCACACAGCTGTAATATGTGGGGCTTTGTAGGACAGACAGCAGAAAGAAGGGTGCATGCCATGGACACTACTTTTTTTGTTCCATTTTGGTAGCACTATATAGAGCATAAATTACACACTCAGACACAAATCAAATGGGGGGGGGAGGTTGGCAAATATAATGCACTATATACTATATAGTAGTATAGGGAGTTGATTTGGTACAGTCTGGCTCTCCTAAGATCACAGACAGATCAACCTCAGCCCTAACCTTTTACCTTGATGACGCTGCTATTTATCTAGAAGCTGTCCTCACACATGTCCTGTCCTGTCCTCCCTCACAGAGACGCCCCAGCAGGTGGCCAGCCATGAAGTTTCGCCGGGGGTCAGGTCACCCAGCCTACGCAGAGGTGGAGCCAGTGGGCCAGGAAAAGGAGGGCTTCATCGAGTCCGAGCAGTGCTGAGGGAGGAGGGGGTGTCTACATCCCTGTGGCCCCCCTCCTGTGATGGGCCTCCTCCCTCCTGCTCCACAGGGACTTCTCCTGGATTTGCTTATCAGTGTACACAATGACTTGTTAAGACTGCGGAATTGGCCGGTTGAGCGCTAGATGAGACTGGATACAGCAGCCGACAATATGAGAAAATAAGAAAGCCCTTCAAACTGATTCCAGACAAACCCATTGTTCAGCTCCTGTTGGCGAAAAACTGCCCTACTGGGGACAGAGGGAGGGAACAGCATTGATGTTGATCAACTCAGTCAGCATTGGTTATGTTTTGCCATGGAGGGATTGAACAGCCTGACTGCCTAGACTGGATACTGGTGTGGTTGAGGGGGGAGTTACACAATATATATTTTCAGAAACAATGCAGAGTAAGTGAACAGAGATTTCCACTTTATTGCCGGTGGGGTTATACTGTATAGGCCTTGGTATATCCATCAGGTTTTTACTTATTTTCCTTTTTCTTTCAGTGTGTTGTTTTCACAGGGGTTGGCACATTTAGTATCTGTACAGACCATTGGTATTGCTTTTCAATACCATAGCAGGCTTAATTGACTTTTCCACTGCCTGCTCTACACAGAGAGGTTGCAGCTGTGCGATATGACATGAACTGCCTGTCACTACAATTGACTGCAGCTCGGAGAAAAGCTCAACATTTCAGCAGCGCTGTTAAATTTGTTTGTGATGTTTGACAGGTTTACTTTTCTAAAAAATTAAGTGTAAGATGTTTTTTGTTCACTGAGAATATCTTCTTTTTTTTTAATGGGTGATGGGCACAAGTTATCTTTCTTAATCATTTAATTGGTTCTTTGAATGATTCCTCACTTAATGGATATCATTTTATGTATTTTGTTTTGTTTTTATTTACGCAGTTTTTTCATTACTGCTGTGCCATCGTGTCCCCAACTAGAGTTTGCACAATTTTTTTCTCATTTGACATGTGGTACTAATGCAAAATTACAAGACAGGCGCTTGTGTATGTATGTGTGTGTGTGTGTGTGTGTGTGTGTGTGTGCAAAAGAGAGCAGTTTACATTAGTGATGGATATCCACCTGCTTTATGGGTGCATACAGTATGTTTGAGCTGGCTCTGCACAGGGGATTCTTATTAATTTTAATCTGAGGTATCTGGATAAAGTTTGTGTGAGCCAGAAAACAAACTGGCATGGTTGGAGTTTTCCTTGATTTTTACAATTTAGTTTCCTTTTCCAGAATGTTGCCAGCATAACCATAGACTAGTCTGTTTATGTTTTTGGCTCATTTGTGTCAACACATTAATGTATATACCATGGCAAAACATTTGCAGATTCAGGTAACTCATGGCAAACATTTATAGTATAGCAGTATAGTACAGAAAAACATTTTTTTTTTCATTTTTTATGAGTGGCCTTTTTTTCTCTACTTTTTTACGTAAATGTGAATACTGTTCGAATCATTACTGTCACCAATCAATACACAAGGCTTCCGACTGAACAAATTAAAACATTCACTTTTACTGTTAAAAATATAATCTCAAGACAAAATCATGTTTTTACACCAATGATTGTAGACTCATTTTAGAACAGTATCCTGGAATTCTACTGAAAAATAAAAAGTGCAATATTACACCCATTCAGTTTGACACTGTAAATAGCCTACATAAAAATAACAATCATCTGGATATTTTCAATTGCCACCATGTCATCATCACATTGAGACCAAAGACTAATCAGCATTATATTTTCAAGTATTTACCTCAACCTCCCCACAGCCTCAGCAGCTATACTGTACCACCATCCACAACATACCAACAAGTTTTTTAGTTAAAGTGGTGTTTTACTGACATTTACAATGTGTCATATACATGTACTCTAAACCCCTCCTCCTAACAACGATTGTCCAATCGTAGCTTAGCAACCGTAGCTAGAAATGGAAGCTTATCGATTTTTGGATTTTTCCCATACACTGTTAAACGGTCAATGATTTCTCCACACATGTTTAAGCGGTGTTACATTGGATTAAAAAGACAGATACCTGACATTTAACTAGTTTGGATTATGTATATTCTATATGAACGTTGCCGATTTTAAACCAGCTCTGTGTCATGACAGTGTGTGCAGATTTACGGCTTCTCACTGACACTAGTTTTCTTTTCTCAATGCGGAGTGATGCCGGTGGGTATTATATGAACCAATCAGATTGCTTGATTTAAGCTTCCCGTTCGACGTTGACATTGCTAGCTTTTTCATAGCAGGCTAGTTGTGTTGTAATACATCCATGGTTGTGTGACAGGTTGAGTGTAAAAGCCCCTTTCACCACTAGCTAGCTAATATTGTTTCATACAGGTGGTTAGCTAGCTGACAGGACAGCGGTAAGTATTTTTACAATTCTGGAGTTTTCAAACATTGATTAACATTACTGTATGCTACTACAAATGTGTGCAACTTTAAGCTCCCTTTTACAAAATGTGTGTTTTAAAATAAGTCAGTTTAGAACAAAGTTTTGTTTAACCCACTCATGGATCCAACGTTAGCCTATTTAGCTACCAAGCTAGCTAGCTAACGTTACAGCTGATCAAACCTGCTGTCAGGCTAAATCGACCGTCCTCTGGCAGAAATGAGAAGTCCAATTTTGTCTACCACTATCTAAAATTATGGACCTATTTTTTTTCAAATTCAAACTTACGAATTTTGATGCTAAATGTTTTCATATATTTGAAAACGACATGTTAAGTTTGAGAAGGAAAAACTCGGCGGGCCTTAGCTAGCTAACATCTCTCATCTTCATCCTACTCGCACCTATACACACCCAAAGATGCACAGAGGAGTCATTCACAAATACCGAACAAAGGACTCACTGGCTGTTTAAAAACCTTGACACAGACCTTTCTCTTTACAACCACTCTGAGATGTGTTTCGGTTTCATTGGTGTCGATCAGAGAGAGAGGCTAGGCCTGCAAACCATCGATATAAAAAACCCTCTTTTATGGGTCCTCCATAACTCCTTTCCACAGCCGTGTTTAACCGTCTTTAACTGTCTATGTGTTTAACGATGAACAGGAGAGAACAGAGGATTGCCTTTAACAGGACACGGGCCTTTTTTCATGGACACAGATATTCAGATTACAATTTAATGGAATAGTTTTTGATTAGTTTCAGTTTTTCGGTATTATTAAAATTAATCCATGCGGAGAAATTGGAACATCTGCTTGTATTACACTGCCACCTGAAACTGCAAGTGTTTTTAGGAAATGCAGTAATAAAAAGTGGCCGACGGTCGGATTTGTTTGTGTTAAACACGTCTACACAAAAGCCGAAACACTTTGATCATAGAAACCGCAGAATGGAAGTCTTCACTTGCGCCACTGGACTTGGACTAGTTAATTACTTTCACTCCCACTTTATAACAAAGTTATTTTAGATGACGAAAAGCGGCATAGTGGTGTTGTTGAGATCGGTTACTGCTTTTGCTCTGGACTGTGAGTCCGATTGAAAGATGTTCGGTCACACAGATTCAGCGACCATTGCCAAAGCTTAATATAAAGAAATAACAACTGTGACCTTGTTTTATCTTATTATGACACACAATAAGACTCAAAATCCCACAATATCATAGCTGTCTGTAATTTATGTAACTACTGTTGTTTTGATTACATTTGAAATAAACAATGTTGTAAAAAAACAAGGATATCTGTTGAATATTGCTATTTTACCCCCTGTTAGTGTGTATAAGTGTTTTTATTTTTTTTTAAATTTAAACATGCATTTGATTATTTAGTAAGTAGTACGTACCTAGGATAGAGAGGAGCACATTTAATATCCACTACTTTATTTTTTAGTTTATCATTAATCAGTATTTGTGTATGCCATCACAGCAGAGAAACAAGGAGCGGCTAGGAAACAGACTAATGCATCATTGTGGCTTAAATGCCACCATCATTTATTTAAAAATGCATGCGAAAAAATATCTTGAAACAGATTAATTTGGAGAAGTTTTTTACTCAAACTCATTCTGCAAGTCAATCACTTGACTATGAAATCTATCCACAGCAGCCAGTTTCAGTTTAAAGAGAATAATTTTATACTTGATATCATCTATATCGGCCCAAAAAGAGAGCATGATCGTAAAAAATGCTGCCTGGTTTGTGTGAAATCCTTGGATCGGGTAGATAGTGGACTTCCCAACCAATTGAGGACATACAGCTCTACAGCAGTACAGAGAGAAAACTGAGTAAACAAGACAGCAAAGTGGAGCAAAAATGGAGGAATTAGACAGGAGGGAAATATTAAGCAGTAGCACTAAGGACAAAAAGAGAATTAAACTTCTATAAGTTTTGGTACTAGAGCTATAACTCAAGGATGGAGACAGGAAGTAATGAAGTGTGCTACATAAAGACAAGTTCTGCACATTTTAGCCTATAGACAGTAACAAGTAGATGGTCATCGTTGGGACACCCAACTATTACATTCCCCAAATTGAGTTAATTAATCTCTTGTTGGCAAGGTCATGCCGGTGCTGTGATTCATTCTGCTGCTGTTGTAATTAATTCCCATTACCTCTGAACTGTTTTACTGCCATCTAGTGGTCAAACTATGGAATACAACTGCTGTCCATAAATAGAATAGAATGCCTTTAATGTCATTATACACAAGTGCAGTACCTGTGCAATGAGATCGAAGCAACCCCTTTACGGTGTTGACACAAAATACAAAATATAATTATATATAAAGTATATGTAGTGGAGAGAAAAAAAAAAGGGGGGGGGGCCTGGTGCACAGTCATGAATCCTGAGAGCAACTATTTACATATATAAAATCGCTTTGAATACACATTGTGTGAAAAGTAAAGTATTAACAAATAAATATTGCACTGGAATGAAATGGTTAAGTACTAAATAATAAATATTGCACAGTAATGAAATTAAATGGTTAAATATTAAATATTGCACTGTATGAAATTGCACAGATTCCAGTGTCGTTTAAGGTATTATATGACAGTGTTGCACAGTAGAAGGGAAGAAGAAAGTGCGGGGGTAGGCTGTGGAGTGGAGTCCGTGCATGTGTGAGTTCAGGGTGGTTATGGCCGTGCTCTGATGCACCTGTAGCGCTTTCCTGAGGGTAACAGGTCAAACAGATCAGAGCCGGGGTGGGAGCCGTCCTTAATGATGTTCTCTGCTCTGTTGAGGCAGTGGGAGGTGTCATCAGGGAGGGGAGAGGGCAGCCAATGATCTTTTGTGCTGACCTTACAGCCTCTCCCTGTCTGCCACGGTGCAGCTGCCGTACCAGACTGTGATGCAGTAGGTCAGCAGGTTCTCGATGGACGAGCAAAAGTAAACAAAGTAAACAAGGGGATAGTTACATGGTGAGGTATAATTATAGGTGTAATGCATCATGTTTCAGTCATGTCTTGCATAAATACTTTATTCTAAATGATTACATTATTAAACACAACTAATACTTTATGACAGCAGTTTATTCTCTATACACAACTACCTATGTCTTCTCGTATGATGGCTATTTATTAGTTTACTAGTTTTAAGTTTTAGAGCGGAGACAATTAGTCAAGTAATCAATTAGCCAGAAACTATGCCAAATATTGCATGGTTCCGGTTTTGCAAATGTGAGGATTAACTGCTTTTATTGGTCATATATGATGACTGGTAAGCTAAAACAACCAATTTGAAGACATCAAAACAGGCCCAGAAAAATGATTTTCTTCCCAGTTTTCTGTGACATTTCATAGACTTAACGATTAAAAGAACCATTAATGAGGGAAATAGGTATGTGGGTTGCAGCCATAGTAAGCTTTATAGCTGTCTCTTCTATTTAAGCCAAAAGTTCAAAGGCTTGCAGTTACAGCCCAGGTATTTAAAATGACCTCATATACATCATTCAACAAATTAAAGAACATTTTAGTGATAGGTCAATTATTCAAAGAACAGGCCCCAGAGTTAGATCAAAATATAAATTTATTTAAACCTAATAGAAGAACACAGTGCATTTCTAACAAGCAGATCTACTGTAAATAGTGTGGGCCAATGAGACATGTTGCAGGCCTACAGAGGATACAGCCAAAATAATTTCTTAAGGAGTAACTTGATTCACATGTTGGACTCTGAAAGTAACTCAATAGCCATTACAAATACTGTCTGCTACAAAGACGGCTTATATTAGGTGGCATGCCAAACAGCAGATTTTATACATGTCCGCTAAACCCTAACCTTATTTTGTGACTCTTACGATCAATGTTCGACTTTTTATCTTTAATAAATTTTTTTTATTAAATAATTCAGCTGTTTACTGACTGGTGCATTTTTTCATTTCATGTTGCTTTGAAAACAGAGTGCTGATTATCAGACTTCTTATCATTTGACCAAATACAGTATGACCCACATCTGTAACAGCATTAAAGTTCATTTTCATGATGTGTTTTTGTCAACCCCCTCAATGAAATACAAATAATATCAGTAACAGTGAGTCCTTTAGGCACTAGTGTGCAATCAGTAGTTTACAGCAGACCGGTTTCCTGTCTCATTGTTAAGTACTAAATTTCAACAAACATGTCTATTGGCCCACACTGGATGAAATAATCATAGTGCATAGCTGAGTATACGGCATTGGGTTTTCTCTTTACTCTCTGACGAGTATAAACACATTCATGAAATTACTGGCAGCTTCTTTAAAGAAACATTACTATCTACAGCATTCATACGATAAAAGGCTTTGGGTCAGTTAATTTAAATCCTGGCTATCAGGGCTATCCTTGTTGATTTTCTATTCAACCATCTTGATGATTGCATTTACCAGGTGTCCTAGTGGACAAAAGCGAGAATGAAAACAAGTACATTTGGATCCTGAGCGTTGGTTATGTCACGTTTACAAAAGATTGAAGGCAGTCATTTTACAACTAGGGTCCTTGAAACTCGCAGCCAATCTAGCAATGTTACTAGTACCTGATTCACACCTACATTTCACCAGATTACATAAACTGTCAGTATTCCCAAGTTAAAGAGTAAACAGTTATATTAGACAGTTATATTGGTAGCCTTGTGTATTTACGTGAACTGATCTGCAGCAGAGGGATGTATTCAGGACAAAGATTAACAGGTGAACACTACTGTGTAATAGTATGTAACCATTGTTACTGTAAATTTCCTTTAACTGGGAAACCGATGGTGGTGTAACACTACCTGATTCATCTGAGAGCTTATAACAGTTAGCCTCATGGGAGGTGTGAGGGCCTGCCCACTGTCTAGAGCAGCTGACGCTATCCAATAATAGTACACCATAACAAACAAAGTTGAAGAGTCTTACATACTATTTGTACAGCCTGCTGGAAGCAAAATCTACATCTTATAAACATAAGGTATGTTTACATTCAGTGCTTCTCACCAACCACATTGCTTGTCTCTTCAGAGAGTAACTTAACTGGTTGAACAGCAGTGTTTTGCTGTACTTTGTGGTTTAAAGTTTCAAGTCTGTAGTGTTTCACCTCTGACCACCAAGGGTAACTGATGGATATGGCCAGAAATGTGCTGTTGCACCTGTAACCACAACCAACAGTGATGTCACAGGGTCCTGAGTCCACTTGTAACCACCGCAGCAAGGTGAGAAGTCCTTATAAGGTGGACTTTGGGGCAGATTGCACCTGCAGGTGCACACTGTAGTAGGGCTGCAGCTAACGCTTATTTTCATTGTGGATTAATCAATTATTTTCTCCATTAATTACTTTAAAAAAGCATTTGGTCTATAAAATGTAAAATACATTTTAAATGTCAAACAAAATGTGAAAAATACCCATTACAGCATCCTTGCCTCAAACATATCCCTCTGTACATCTCTTACATCACAGTGATAGGATCAAATTAAGGGAAAACAATTTCACTGCTTTAAGGCAACACAAAAAATCAATAACTGCCAAAGTGCTTTATAAGCATTTACAGTTTGGTCACAAAAAAATGGGAATTTATAATAATAATAATAAAAAACAAAAAAGTTCCCCTTAGCAGTCACCGACAGAATATTATAGTAACAATTTATTAGTGCAGTTCTGCCGTTGGTATTCGCCAAGACTAAGGAGTGTACACAATGGGTTTAAAAATGACAGTCATACGTGTAACAGCATGTGCTTCCTTTTGATTAAATGAAAACGCTACCATCAAACAACCCTCAAGATACTATAAAAAAAAAAAACCACCTAAGAACATCTTCAAAACTAAAGAACAAAATATCAATACAGGGAGTATTAATTGTTGGACAGCAAGAACCCTAACAGCCTGTTTATGTGGCAAAGGCCTCTTATATAATCACAGTGAGAATCATAAAGAACACACACGAACAAAAACGCAGTAAGATGTCTGATTAAAAAAAAAAAAAAAAAAATCACACTGATTCGTGTACATTAGGTGAAATTTCAGTTAACCTTTTTTTTTTTCTCTTATCAAATAAACTGCTTTGCCATCAGCGCAGTAAGGCAGATGCTCGGTTAGTTGTGGTTTGGAAGTTCCATCAGCCATGTCTTGTTAATCTAGAATCAAACATGGTGCATTATAATTAGGGCTCCATTTTACATTAATACAAGCTTAATTCAGATGAATTTAGCTAAACTACTGTGGTATCACTGTTATTATAGTTGTGTTAGAGAGGTTCATGGCATTTAATTAACAGAAAGAAACTCAACATTCTAAGACTTCAGTTTGACTTTCTAATGAACCGAGATAAGTGGATCACTCACTGGAAAGCGGCTCCACCTCCAAGACTTTGGACAAACCCAGCCCAGAGCTCTGTTTGGGCCGCGCCCCCAGCTCCCGCCCCTCTTTGGCTGGATTCTGGTTCTCATCCAGAGGTTTCTTCTCCTTCTCCACCTCCTCTGGGTTGTAGTAGCCCCCTTCCTCTGCCACCATCTTTTCCACTTTCTCAAACAAGTGGCCCACCTGGGGATGCTCCCCGAATATGCAGTTATTAATAACAAAGTATCTTCGCTTACACTTTTCGAGTACCCACTGCAGCTCCTTGCCCTCCCTGCGAATGTACCTCTCAATCGAAATGGTACTCAACACCTCTGCCCAGGTGAAAACCACAATCGTGTGCTTCCACACACGCTCGCCAAAGAGGCTCACGTGTTCCTCGATGCGAGCACGATCCACGTCTGTAAACATGCCCACAGGGATGACAAGCAGGAAGACGTGTGGGCCTGGAGGGCAAAGAGATGCTCCCCTCACTAACTCCTGTTTATAGGAGGGTGGTGTATCCTGGGCAGAGAACCAGCCTGGAGTGTCCACCACAGTCACCTGCCGCCCTAGCACCTCTGCCTGTCTCTTCACACAGAACTCGGCTGCTCGCTCCAAGCGAAACTCCTCTCGGCCTATGATGGTGTTTCCAGTCAGGCTCTTCCCCGGCCACCTCCAGCCCAGCACCACTAGACGAACCTCAGGCAGGTGGTTAGACGCAGCAGCTGCTGCCTTTTTGATCCCCTCTTCTGATCCGGAAGCATCTTTGGCTGTGGTCATTACATTTATGTTTCAGTATTGGGATAGGTTGCTATAGATTCTTAACAAAAGTTTATATACTAACTATGAATATTTTTATATTCAATTAATCTTCTGGATATTTTTTCAATTATTCGTTTGGTCTGTCAGAAAATAATGAAAAATGCACATCACTATTTTCCAAAGCCCAAGTTGACATATTCAAATATCTTGTCAAATCAACAGTCCTAAACAAACTCCCAGTCCCAAATAAACTCTTTACTATCATAGATGACTCATAATTTCCATTTATTTCAATGCATGCTTAAAAAGTACCTAAACAATGAATTGATATTCATAAATTGTAGATTTTTCTGTCTTCAACGTATCGATTAATTGACATAGTTAAGTTAAACCCAATGTAATTTATTTCGGCTACCATATACAACTCAAACATTTTCTTACTGTGAACTAAATCTATATCATATTTTCTAAATTATACTCTTGTGATATCCAAATTGGTTAATTAGTATTTGTAACATTACTTTGGATATCATTTTACCCAACTTTTCCAAATACAAACTTTCACCCATCACGTAATCGGGCAGTGCTCTTGATATAGGTTAGCGCTAACTTCCTAGAACTTAGCTAGCTTCCCAATCAATTAACAATGACATCTTGCTAGCTAAAGTCATACGAGAATATCGGCACAAGAGACTTAGTTAATAACAGTGTAACGTTAAGTTAATGAAAACACAAAAGTACGTTAAATTGTTTTTAATTTCTCTGTACGTGTTCAAATAGACTGTATGAAACGTGTCACATTCCGGTTTAGGGAGTGATGTTTAACCTGCAAACAGGTTGCTAACTTCGCGCTAATTTTAATAGCCACGGAAACTTCCAATGTTTGACAACTCGTAAATGAACTACAGTTACAGATAACAAAGTTACTTGCTCACCTTTCGAGTGAAGTGGTTTATTCGCTTCCATGCTCAGTCTTATCCTAATTGAGGGTTTATTCAGGTATTATTTGTCTCTGGGCGGCTACTTCGCCGGACAAGAACTTCCTCCTGCCTCCTGAACCGAACAGAAGCAGTAATGTAAATACGTTGCTTCCGGTTACAACTTTCAAAACAAAAGCATGGCAAAAAAGGGTATAGATGATTCGACAGAAAATGGTAATTTAGAATATATTATGTAATATAGATAAAAATGAAGTGAAGTAAATATGTAACCATACAAAGTCCACATTAAAAAAAAAAAATATGTACAGGTATCATTTGTAATCTAAAAGTAATTAAGACAATACCATTAGACACTAGGGGACTGTTTTATTGTTGAACGTTGATGCAAGTAAGCAATATATTTAAAACATTAATGCAAAATCTGACTTTATTTACAGCCAATACAGTTACGCTTTCTGCTCTGTGTTAAAACATTGCAGTCATATCCTTATGTCATTATTAGGCCTATGAAAGCAGTGCATCTGTACACAAGCTAGATAAGAATGATTACTGTAAAAAAAAGGAAAAGAAAGATACATAAACATAAATCTAAAATACAGTTTGTTGATTCCTTCACTTAAAATTTCTTGATAAATATAACCTGCAAAGTGCCATTACAAGCCGATAAGAAAAAAACTTATTTTAAAAATTAATATAATGCTTGTTTTCCCTATTAACCTTCAGAAATAATTTAAAAAAGCTAAAGAGAGAGAGTGTGTGAGATGTACATTAAGGCTTCCTTAATGTACTTAAGTTGCCCACGATGCCAGCATGCGCATGTCGTCATCATCTTCAACCCTTTTCTTGGTTGCTGTAAAAAGTGAGAAACAGTTAACAATGAATGCTATCAAATACTTATAAGGGTTAAGGCTGCAACTAAGAATTACCGTAATATAGGCATAACATTGCCTATAACAATAACAATTATTTAAAATGTATACATGTTTAAAAAAAAAAAATGACAGCCATAGATGATAAATTATTCTAGCCCAAAAGGATGTCTTTAAATTGCTGATTTTGTCTGTCCAACAGTCAACAACTCAAAAAAGGTTTTATTGTTATACAAAAAGCAGCAAATGTTCTTTGGGAATCATTGGAAAGTTGAAGTAAAAATGTGGCATTCTAGCTGGATAATTAACAATTCACCAACATCAGTAATAGCCATATGCTTGTAGTTTGGGCAGTCGCAGATTTCATATTTGGTGATAATAATGTAAAAATGGCTGGAACATTTTGAAATGTCTAAAGTACTGTAGCTGTTGTAGTAATTTGACCTGTAGTACAGTGTTACACTTACTTGCGTGGTGACTGGGCCGTGCTGAAGGCAGTTTGGTGCTGGGCACGCTTGGTAGTCCGCCCATACTCTTCATGCTGTCCTCAAGGTCCTCCTGTTCCAGCTCTGCCAGCTCTGCCATCAGCTCATCCTAACAAAATACATAAAGTACACACAGGCTTGTCAGATGCATTTTTGTTAAGCAGGAAATAGTTTAGCAGGCAACACACAGAAAGTACCAAGCAACATTTTTAAATATTGTGTCAAAAAAGAAGTGACAGCTATAAAAAAATAAAAGATTTGATAATGAGAGGAAGAACTAAAAGATCTTAACCTCGTCGAATGTCTCGCCAAAAGGGCCGGAGATGGCTTCGCTGATCTCTCGGGCCACGTCCTGTTGCTCTGTGATATCATGCATCAGATCATCTATCTTGTTAATGTCCCTGAAAATGAGAAGAGGGATAAAAGAATTAGATTACACATCACTAAACTTTTCCTCACTTTAATGAGTTTCCTTAAAAAGAACCCCCCACTTTTTTTTTTAAATAGGGATTTTCTTAGGTGAAATCCTTTTTAGCAATTTTTCCTGTCAAAAGGTGAAATAGAAAATGTCTTTGAATAATGTCTCCTACCGAAGGTCAATAATAACACAGATATTGGGGATCCATAGTGCTACATGCCAAGACCTTTCGAGTAAAAACAACAAAATCATGATCATTTTTGTTGTTGTTTATAAGACCATGTTCTTACATGTTCTCGTGGACCTGCTTCATGGCCTTGGCAGCAAAGCCCATGTTCTTCAGGACCTCTGTGTTGGTGTTCGAGTTCTCTAAAGCTTCCCTCTGAAACTCGATGGTGGAGAGCGTGCCATCGATCTGCGTGAGCTGCTGCTCCAAGCGCTTCTTCCTCTTCAAGGCCTGCAGAGCAGCTGATACAGAAATACTGTGTGATAATTTCACACCTTTTACTCTGGTATTTGCTAATTGGTAGAGAACTTCCAGTGCTGGGCGTTCACAGACAAAAGATACTAGGTCCCTCCCTTTGTTTAATTTTTGCCTAAGGTGATTCAGAGAGCAAATCTGCACTTTAATGTTTCACACGGGGAAAAACAGTGAAAACTGTAGGTTTCTTGCAAAGTGAAAGACACTTTAGGGTTTAAAAAAGGGCAATTCAATTAATATTATCTGTCACCTCACTTGCTACAAACCTGTTATTCTTGCTACTGCAATCAAAACTAAATTTGCTCACTGGAAGACATCATCCCTACCTTAAAATAAATCCCTGTGGTATGTGGCTATAGATGCCTTAGCCTATCTGAAGGCATTTTAACATCTTCTTTAATACTTTTTTAAAATTTGGAATTTCCCTTAAGACGTTTAGAAAATGTACAATAGGCCTACTCAATTCTAAGCCCTGGAGAACATAATAAATCATTTTGTCAAAGGTAAACAGGTGCACAGATATTTTCCGCCTAGGATGAAATCATACCTCGCTTGTTTTTTGTGCCATTCTTTTTGGCTATCATAAGTTCCTGCTCTATTCTTTTCTCCAGGTAGTCTTGTTTCTTCGTCAGCATTTCTTCGGTTTCCCGAAGTTTGTGAATAGCCTCTTGGGGTGAAGGTCCTCCCCGCGACCGGTGGTGTTTGGACTTTGAGGAGCTTGATGAACTCGAGCTGGCGCCCCCCTTAAATAATTTCGCGATTTTGCTCATTTTCGCAGCTTTTGGTGTAAACTGCGTAGGTAACTACAGTGTAGGCCTTCGCGAGCTCTCCCAGCCTCTGTGTCCTGCTTCACAATGTTTCTACAGGCGGGTGTTTTACGAGCAGATTTTCCTGCTAGGCGGCTTTGTGCTTTTTTTTCAAATCAGCCACACCTTTCACCATTATACCTGAGTGACGTAGGCTATTGACACCCATTGGCAGTTGACGCCTGACTTCTTCTTCTGATTTTTATTGGCGGATGACAACCCATTTAAGGTGCATTACCGCCACCTACCAGACTGGTTCGCGGAACAGTAGATTATCGACACCTGACACCCTCTCCCCTTTTTTCACACTGAACTCTTAGCTTGGTTGAAGTTGCAAATAAACGGAAACAAAAAATAATAATATAACTGTGCGGAATTATAATGGAAGTAAATACTTTCGAAGAAAATAGAATCGGCCGTTAAACAATTATTTTTGCAGTCTATGCGCAAGTGAAAAAAACTCAGTGACGTAATTAGTTTTTCTGTTGTGTTTAGGGTCAAAGTTCGTGTTGTCAAAAAATAAAATCGTGTTGACATCCGCAGACTCACGGCTATCCAATGGCTGAAATAGACATTGGGAAGCATTGTCAGATCGATTCCTGCAATCAGAAAGGTCCGTTACATCTTCATCGGAGTGACAATGAGCAAAGATATAAGCCTATGATATTCGTCTGCCTCATGTGTTAACAGAGCGGTTATTTAGCTTGGCTAGCCTGTCAGCTAGCAGCTAGCTGGCATTTGTATTAGCTATACAACTGTTGGTCAGTTACTAGCTAGCAAGCTAACCGCTTACTAAATAGTTAAAATCATGGTCGGACACCGATGTTCGCCCTTCTAACCATTTAGAAGGGTCGTATATAGAAACGTTAATTGTGGAAATGTGTGTTTGTTTCTCAAGTATTTTATTTGCCAGGGAAAGTCAAATTAGTCAAATTCACTGCAGCCTCCAGTACGTTGCAGCTATTTGATTTTGGAAGAGTTGGCTAACAATGAGGTGTCTGTGTTTTGCAGCACACTGTAAACTGTATTTGTTCTCTACTTTCTTCTTTTAGATTTTCTTCCATTTGTTTGTGATCTTTGCAGTGGTATTTTCTGGTAAGAATCTCCCAGTGTACAGAAATGTCCAAAGTTAGAGGAAGTATTCAGATCCCTAACTCTAAAGCCCATTTCACACATGCAAACCCTGAAATGATATAGACATTGCCCGGAGTAGCTCTGTATGAGAACTCAAATGTGCTAATTAGTTACTTTAAGTGATAAAATAATTGTACCACACTGTATGAAAACCCAACTTAAAGAAAGACAACATTTTACTGCCTTAAAACATAATAATTTGCTTAATCACTAGTAACCATAATCCAATATTATCAGGTGATTTTGGCTCATCAGTTATATTGATATATAACCATATTAAATTGTTTGTCCACCAGGGACCACCCACCAGTTTATTTTTTTAAATGTTAAATCTCCACTCAGTACATCTTAGTCAAAAATCTGTTTATGTGTTCATGTAAAAATAAAAAATATTTGTGGATATAGTATAGCACAAAAATGGTAAAATAAAGTATATCATGAATGTACTTTGATACTTTTCACTTTCTCATGTTCTATTTTTGATAAAATATCTTTTTGTTTTGGACAGCCTTGAGCACAGAAGCAGAGAGGCCCATTCATGTTCAGAGGTACACTGTGTTGATTGCATATTCATATTCCAAATGTCCTTCTGTGATAAGATTACTATTGGGACATGTCTTCCTCTGTTCCTTCGTTACTTAGATACTGGCTGGGTTGATTTTAATTTCCTTTGACTTTTTCCAGGAGCCGGTGAAAAGGGAATCCCGGACCGTGGATAGCAGTACAAGTTATCCATGCTCATTTCAAGACTGCAAGGGAAAAGAATTGTTGCCAGTAATATGTCTGCAGTGTGAAAAACATTTCTGTTTGGCGTAGGTTTACAGTTTCTTCTCTTTTTATTTACCCTTTTTATATAAAGCAACGTAACCCGTGTTGATCTGTACATTGCATCCTCCTATCTCATATACTTCATACAGAAGTAGTCAAAGGAAAGGGGTTACTACATTGCCCACATTATGTACAGCATATTACTATTTTATTAACGAAACTGGTAAATTAAAACTGAATAGTTTCTATTTCTCTTGTTTTGCCTTATAGCCATCGCCATCAAGATGATCACAAGTGTGAGAAGTTGGAGGTCCAAAAGCCTCGAATGGCAGCCACAAAAGAGCTGGTGCAAAAGATTGTTGGTAAGTAACAGTGTAGTACAGTCACTGGTAGTTGCTACCTTGACATAATTTCTTCTGTGATTTCATATTTGTCCACATGGGATCAGTATTATACAAAGTGCTTTCATTTTTGTCATTACTTAACATACATCTGGTGGTGGTAATAGCACAGTGGATATGACACATGACTTTGGTGTGGGAGATCTGGGTTTGATTCCCACTGCAATACATCAATCAATGTGTCCTTGAGCAGGACACTAAACCCCTAGTTATTAATATATAGCAATCGTTTAGGCCGTTTTATGCTTCTGCATCAAATCAACGGCGTACCCCCGCAGAACCCTCTGCGTCTACGCCGGACCCTACGCCGTAGCCTTACGTGCACCTTTCTAAAAATTTAACTTCACGTTGCGGCGACACATGTCTCTCGGCTGTGGCTTGGTAGCATTGCATTTCCCCCGACTCATTTCCTGGTTCTCTTTCTCCATAAACAACTATGACTCTAGAGTCAGTACTTGCTTCGAAGCTAATGGCTGTGACTCTCTCACTTCTCCCTATTCCACACACTCCCCCCACACAAATACACACACATGCTGGCTTGACCACACACCAGTGCAAAAGTATAAACACCAGGCCACTTACGTAGGCTACGGTGAAAAGCTCTGCGGGGAGCCTCCGCAGAAGCATAACACGGCCTTAAGTCGCTTTGGATAAAAGCGTCAGCTAAATGACATGTAATGTAATCTGTTAGCATTTCCTCCACCTACTTACATTTGGAACATGTTGCTATTCTTCTCTTGTGACTACTCAGAGTCAAAGGACAAATGTCGAAGTAAAGCACGCAGAGGAGCAAAGAACAGTGCAACTGCAGCTAAGGTAGCATTAATGAAACTGAAGCTGCATGCTGCAGGTGACAAGGGGCTGCCACAGGTAAAAGCCTAGCTTTCTTGATTTTATTCATAAATAGTGTGATATAACTTTTCATATTGATATTATCTACAGTGTCTGTGTTTATTATTTTGCCCAACTGACCACTTCCTCTCCTTATTTGGGCTTACTAGACAGAAAGAACATATTTTCAGGTGTATCTTCCAAAAGAATTCAAAGACTCCAGCCAACCCATGTTCTTCTGTTCCAAATGGAGTGTTGGAAAAGTGGTGGATTACGCAGCCTCCCTCGCTAGTCTCAAGAACAACAATAACGTACTGACGGCTAAGGTAACAGATAGCAGGGGTGGTGTCATTGATAATAGCAATAGATTTTAACACACAACTACCAATACATCCCTCACTTCTCAGCCTACTTTCTAGATCCTTGAACTTTCTTTTCTTGTCTTTCTGATAACTTACACTTCCTAAAATGAGATTTAAAACAAGACGACTATAAAGCTCAAATTGAGTGTTCCTCCATAACTATGAATAGATGTATAGAGGTGTAATGAAGTCTTGTTTGCACACTTGAAATACTGGTGTTGGCAGCAAGTGAGAACTCTGTTTACAAATAAGCAGGGTTAACCAGTGTCAATGGGGTTACAGCCATAAATAAGCATGAATGCTACAAAAAGGTTACTGTACATAATGTCTGTGTATTTGTGTGAAGTTCCTTAGTGACTCTTTAATTTATTTATACAAAATAGAGGTTTCTTCTCATAACACAAAGGATTTCCATATATTGCTAATCTAAGAGGCCATTTTTTTCTGCCAAGTGTAATTAATTTGTAAACTTACATTCAAATATATTCCTGAAAAAAGGATATCATAGTGTATTTTCTTGAATAACAGTGTTGTTCTCGGCTCTCTATTTGCAGAAGCTGCGGTTATGTCATCCTCAGACAGGTGAGGCTTTCCGGATGGACGACACCCTGCTGTCACTGCTGGCTCACACAGAAACTCCTCTGTACAATGGGGGTAATGTGATCCTGGAGTACCTGGACAATAAGTGCACAGGCTTGGAGAATGTTTCTGATTATGTTACTCAGATGTGACAAACCAGTGCCAGCAACTACATGGAAGATTTCTGTTTGCGATTTATTATGTCAATAAAATGTTCTTTTGGCATGTTGATAGTAAGTGTCAAATTGTATTAAAAACAGTGAAATTGTGATAACTAACATAATTCATGGTCATATGACACCACACACATTGTTAATTGAATTGTTAATTGCTGCATTACTAAATTTTCCATTAAACATGACAACCCAGGTGGGACTTGAACCCACAATCCCCAGCTCCGGAGGCTGATGCCTTATCCATTAGGCCACTGGGTCACATATCCTACAAGTGTATACTTTTATATTTTCACAGAAGATACCATAGAAAAGCTTTATAATGGTTTCACTCTGGTCCAATCTGCTATTTATTTTTCATTTAGTCAGTATCTATGCTTTTGCTGCATGCTTGAGGCTATGACAAGTCTTTAATAAAATCATGCACAGTCACATTCACAGTGCAGGGTGTGTTGCAACAACAAAACAAGAAAAACAATTGGCACACACATTGCAAAGACAAAATAAATAGATGTCTCAAAATCAACACAAATGAAATGCAGAAAACTGGTTTGCAAAGACAATATATAATTTAATTAAGAAAATAGATCCAAAACAAGTCAGTCACTATTTAAACTACGCATTTTAGACGTATTTATAAGTATTTCAATGGTTCCATTGACTGTTCTAATCTTAGACGGGTAGGGATCGAATAGTGAACGTACATATCTCAAATACAAGCAAACAACTCTGAATTTGCAGTTTTTGTTTCACCAGCTGCGTTGTGATAAACCGCAAAACATATGACACAGTTGGCCTGGGAAATGACCGAACACAATTTAACCAATCATTTTAGTTGTCATTTATATGTACAGCCAATCACGAGATGACTTTAGTAAAAGTGGGCGTCTACATTAGCCATGCGATTATAAGAGAAAAAGGGGCTGGGTTAGCGTACAGTAGATTCCGTTGATTTCAAGAGAGTAGATGTGTTGTTTTGTTATCGAAGATTTGCATAAAGAACGCGTTTCGGTGAATTATTCCACTAGGTAGCTCGTTAGTTGCTACTTTTCTGATCGAGTCGCTTAGAAAAAGGCGACTTGATTTAGCTAACACGAGCCTCTTTGTAAAATCAGGTCGAAAGGGATGCCGCTGCAGACAGACTCCGACGGACGCCAACAGTCTTTGGATTTAATCTCATCGCATTTAATCGGGAACAGCAGTTTTCCAATACATTTAAAAGGCCTCAGAATAACACATTCTCGACCGAGTGCTTTTGTAAGATGTTTAAGATCGAGTGCGAATTAATAGCTCAGCTGTGAAGTAAAAGCGATAATAATTATCAAGCTAACCGTTAGCTAACGTTAGCTGGTCATCAACAAAGCGGGGGTCGTAATCTTTTGCTTTAGAGTAACCAGTTCGGTTAACGAGTGTTTCCACGGTTTGACGTTTGAACCCGCTGTTTCCTTGCTGAAAATATTGCTCGGTAAGTGAATTAGCTATGTTTTAACATCGATGTACTGAACCAGGAAGACGATTTGTTAACTTGTACTGAACAGGGTGGGGGAGGGGCAGTGGTATAAAAGAGGAAATTGTGTTTTAAAATAAAAACTTACCCTCACGGGGCGCTGTTGCCCCGCCGTTCTAATTATTTACAACAGCGGCTGTTTGTCTGGCTGTTTAGAAGCATATCATTTATTTTCTGACGTCGGTTGGTTAACTAGGCATTGAACGATACAAACCGTTACTACCGTTACAAGTGACTAACGTTTTCTTGTTGTGTGTATTTCTTTTTTTTTTTTTGTCACAGATAGCAATGAAACTTTTGGAAAGCTCCAGCTTTGAAGCCCTCAGCTCCCGGCTGTGTGTTGAAACAGGAGAGTCTCGCATCCTTGGCAGGTAAGGGCCATAGCCTTAAGATGGATTGTATTGCAACATGAACAACTGAACCCACTATTGGCATATACTATTGTTACATGTTTACAGGAACAAACAGCAATCGTATTACTACTTATTGATAAATGGGGCCTTTACAGGCTTTTAGTTCGGAGGTCTGTTGCACTCAGACACCACACAAACCCCAGCTTTAGTTTGACACATACACCTCACATATGCAATAGTTATGCATGCACAGGTCACCTCAGGTGTGTTTGTGAGCTTTACAGCTTCTATTTCAGTAATGCACACTTAGTGACTAAACAGGAACATCAACTTGACAGTCAGACATTTGATTAGACCTTGTGTTTATACCAAAGTAAGAGCCACTGAAGTGTTGGGCATTTATTGTAAGCAACCTCTAACTTGGCTGATGGTTTCCTTGTCTGGTATGATGTCACGAAACAAGAATCGAGAGTGTGAGAGGTGTGTCTGGTTCAGAGATCCCTGACTCTGTTTATTAACTGGGGTAGTAGAGCAAACAAGTACCTGCATGTTAACCTTAAAGCCCTCCTTCAAAACATATACTGAAAGGTGATAGCTAATTGACGGTGCATATTCTTCAGCAGGTTTGTGGTTACAGTGACTGTATAGTTACGTAAAGGGCAGTGGGTTGTGGAGTTATGCAGCCCAGTCTGGGTGCAGGGTTTTGAGTGTGGGTGGTGAAACGGAGCTTCTGTAACGTTTGTGACCTGGAGTGACTCACAGCATGGTGTCCTCTCACACAACTCTGTGGCTATTTTGGATACCCTTGTGGAGAGTATAATTTGAGTGTATGTACATGCACACATAAACACATACAATAATACTGCATGATAGCGGAGTGCTGCTGAAGCTGCCAAGGCTGCTGTTAGGCTGCTTAGAGGATTAGTGAGACAGCCCATCAGAGCAGCATGACCCGCAGGCTGAAAACTTAACCCGTGTATGGTATTTGAGTCAAATTGACCCATTTCAAATTTTTACAAGAAGAATGGTAAAAAAAAATTCTACATGAAAATAATGACCTTACTTTATTTTCTGTAATAAACAAACATGGAGGACACATGCTACTATACCCCACAGCCATATTTGTCTAAGAATGGACAGATTGAATGGTCTTCATCCCCAGTGAGAGTCCCCCAAGATAAGAATGATCACATAGTGGATTTTTAACATGAATTATAATCTTATGTTCTAGTAGAGACTGACTGCATTCCCTTATCTCAATTGTTTGAAATTGAGATGAAGACAATATTTAAAGACAATATTTGTTAATATATTATGAAGTAACATTTTATTTCATAATAGTTTTAAAACCCCAAGTAAGTCACGGGTTTGACCCGAGGGATCCAAGAGGGTCCCAAAAGTGAAGACAATACAAGGGTTAACTAAAAATTGACCCACCAGGCTTCCAGCAGATTTTACATAAATAGAATATATGAAAATAAAACCATGATAATGTACTGCACTTAATACAAGTTGCATATTGCTTCACATAATTTACTGTATAAAAAAGTCTTAAACACAGGTGTGGGTGGGTGTGTCATTTGTAAAAGAACACAAAACAGTCCAGTAATATAATAATAATAATAATAAACAGTACCTAAAGGTCTAGTCCAATAAATAAACACATTAACACACAATATGTAAGCATGCAGGTGTTAGTTTTGTACAGATGTTAACAGCCTGTTGCTGCTGTAGCTTTATTGAAGTAACCTTTTCATGTTGACTATCTTCACTCGGCTCCGGTGTCTACTTGTTCATCTAGTTACTGTCAGTGTTGTGTCGGCAGGTCAGCTGTGTTGTGTGTGTGTGTGTGTGTATATGGAAAACCAGGGCAGTTATTTCCACTGCTACCCGATGTCCCTATAATTAGGCTGGCAAGGCCGGTCAGGGTCTCAGTCGCTCTTAAGTTGCACAACCTCTGCTCTTACATAACCCATGTAGGTGGGAGGTGGCATAATAAACAACTCCACACCAGTCTGCTCCACTTACATATCTGTATGCAGCGCAGCTGACCCAGAAACATGAAAGGGCATGTGTGACATTTTTGTGCAGATAGTGGCTCCCAGTGAAAAGACGAGGTCCATTTTGACAGTTATGGATTATAGAGCTTTTGCAGTCCAGTTTTCCACTCTGAATGCTTTTAATAAATTCAATACCAAATTAGATCTGATTTTCCCCAAATAATAACGCTGCAGCCAGGTGTTGAAAGTTGTAAATCTACTATATACGTTCAAGAGCTGAATACCACCAATACAGGAATGCTTTCTGCGGATAGAGAGGTACATTTGTTGAAATGAAATGCATCAAGATACCCTGATATGTTATGTAATGGGCTTTCAAAGTAATCTTGAGGGATTTGGCAAACATTTTCACTCATTTGAAATCTCTTTCACTATGTTTACAGCACACACGTTAATGATATGAATATTATCCACAAAATATCATGATTTATTCATATTGTCTTTGCCCTGCAGGATGGAGAGCTACTCTTGTAAGATGGCAGGCGACGATAAACATATGTTCAAGCAGTTCTGCCAGGAAGGGGAGCCGCATGTCCTGGAGGCCCTCTCTCCCCCGCAGTCCACCAGCGCCACCAGCCCATCACAGTGAGTTCTCCAGTCCATGATGAAGGGTGGAGGAGTGTGGTCAATGACTCTTGCATTAGTCAATAGTTAGAAAAGATAATTAAGGATTCAAGCCTTTCTATTTAATTTCCCTTTCCATTGTGTTTCTGTGCAGGCTGGGGAAGAGCAGTGAGGACGGGGAGAACCCACTGAGTGACAAGTGTTGCAGGAAGACTCTTTTCTACCTCATCACCACGCTCAACGAGTCCTTCCGGCCGGACTATGACTTTAGCGCCGCGCGGGCCCACGAGTTCAGCCGAGAGCCCAGCCTCAACTGGGTTAGTATGCTGCTGAGTCTGCCTTCTGAAGCACAGAAGATATTTCTTCCCAGATACTTTTATTATTATTTTTTTTTTAAATAACTATTTGACCAAGCCCTCTTTCCAGGTGGCTAATGCAGTAAACAGCAGCTTGTTCTCAGCTGTGGGAGAGGAGTTCAACTCTCTGGGGCCGGAGCTGTGGAACGCCATCGATCAAGAGATCAACCTGCAGAGCTGTGACATTTACAGGTAGGCCCGTGTGGCACAAACGCGTGCATGTATGTATTTTATAACAGACAACGTATGCTGCTGAAAGTCCTTTTTTTTTTTTTGTATGGACTTCAGCCACTTTTAAGCTTGGTTTCTTAATATTCGTTCTTAGCTACAACCCTGATCTGGACTCAGACCCTTTTGGTGAAGAGGGGAGCCTCTGGTCCTTCAACTATTTCTTCTACAACAAGAAACTCAAGAGGATTGTATTCTTCACATGTCGCTCTGTCAGGTCAGCAGCCACGACACATGATAAATATAAGTGATTTATGTAACTAAATATGCAATTTGAATCCCAAGGTGTAATCAGATAACAAATAAATAAATACAAGCGTAGTTTGCAAACTAACGGAAGAAAGGACCTATCCGATAACATCTGATCATGTATAAATCTTTCATACGTGCAGCGTCTTGAGTGGGTATGGCCGTGATTGTCTTGACAATGAGCTGGACATGGAGTTGGATGATGAAGAGGAAATGGACGGCTTCACTGAGGACAGGTTAGACTGTTATTGATTATTCTAATTCACAATATTGTCAAGTCATTGGATTTGGCTTCTTTAAAGTGTAAATAGGAATGATGCAGGAGGTGTTTTGCCAGTATTACAGATTTCTTTAACAAATTTTGATTTGATTTTTTTGCATACTTCTTTTTCTCCCAGGTTTCCCAGAGCTTTGTGCGTGTGAATTTTCCTGATGGACACGCCTCGGCCAAAGACTATCTAGGCTTTCCTCTTCACATTTTCGTCCCATGCACCTTTTTTTTAATTTAATTTTAAATTTAATTACTTTTTTTGGGGGGGGGGTTTGCTGCCTCATCCAAAGCCATTTTCATGCTTTAGACTAATGCATGTTTGAAGCCTTTTTTCTGCTGGCAGTGAACTGTGTAATGTGAGCTGGTGAACGTCTTTTAAAGACCCTGCGGTAACTTTAAAACTCGTTCTTTCTCCAGTATGGATTTTGACAGCTCCAACCACAAATGCAAACATATATACATATGGGCTTCTCTACACCTGCTACATTTCCATATAGACTGATCACAGACGTTTGAGAAGAAGGTCTTGTAATAAATAAGTGGCCATCAAAGACTGCAAGTGAACTGAGTGTCTTGCAAATGATGTCAAAAAAGGAGAACAGGAAACACCAGCATCAATGAAAACTGACCGAAGACTGGGATAGTCCTACCGGAGAATGGGCACGGCTGCGTCCATGGAAACCCAGTTACGACTGACTGATTAGCTGAGAACTCGCCTGTTGTTTCATCCTTTGCTATTTTTGTGTGTTGCTTTTTTACGTGTTTTAACAGTGATGTAACTGTGAGGACTTTTTCAGCACTGCGTTTTGAAATGTAATAACACTGCATTTATAACTGAAACTTATATTATTGAATCTTATTACTGCGAACGCTCGTCTGTACTTTAGACAGTAGGGCAAGGCCAATACAACTATTGGCATCTGGATTGCAGCTTAGAAAACATATCAGCTTTAACAAATGTTCCATTCTTTTGTTTTTAATTCACTGTTATCCAGTTCCGTGATTTTTACAAGTTGTCTAAATCCTGTATTTGTTTTTTTTTCACTGTTTCCCTAATCTGTTCCTTGTTAACCCCTATTTCTAAAAATTTGTCTTGCCAGTGTTTTTCTTTGCTCAGTGCAAAGACTTCTATGAAAGTGAATGTATAGTACAATTTAGAGGAACAAAACATTACAGTTAAATGGCTGATTATGTTGTAAATTATTTTTTTAGAAATTAAGAAGCTCCTTATGTTCCTTACAAGTGGTTAGAGTTAGGTCTTTTCTTGACTGCTCTGTGCTTTGTTTGATTGGCCAATACATTGCAGATGTGAATAAAGTGGTGTTTTAAATCATACTTCGCTTGGCCCTTCTCTTAGAAAGCAGTAACTAGTCACTAAAATCACCTGGGCACCTTCTTTAGAGGACACATGGGATGGTAACAGTTGGCATACTAGAACTTTACTTTTGATGATGTGCTATGTATATATGACTTATGATGACCTACTAATATTTTGCGACTTTTACATGACACTTAACTGACTTTATGACATACTACACCGACTATTTTAAAGACTTCTGTATTATGTCATATAAATATATATACATACTATGATACTTTTCTAAGTTTTGACATACTATACAAAGACTTTTTTTGTAGCTTTTTTAGCACATATACTGTGACTTTCTATGAAATACCATACGCTGACTTTTTATGGAATACAATACAACTTTTTATTACCTACAGTGAGGGGATAAAAGTATTTGATCACCTGCTGATTTTGTACATTTGCCCACTGATAAAGAAATGATCAGTCTATAATTTTAATGGTAGATTTATTTGAACAGTGAGAGGCAGAATAACAAAGAAAGTAAGGTCTGGAGACTGGCTAGGCCACTACAGGACCTGAATGTGCTTCTTCTTGAGCCACTCCTTTGTTGCCTTGGCCGTGTGTTTTGGGTCATTGTCATGCAACACTTTCACCCAGTTGTCCTCTGAATCATTCAGATGTTCATTGGCAAACTTCCGATGGGCATGTATATGTGCTTTCTTGTGCAAACGTACAAAATCAGCAGGGGAACATATACTTTTTTTCCCTCTATTATGACTGACTGACTTTTTAATGACATACTATACTATGACTTTTCTTTACAGCATAATATACTATGTCATTTTGACTTTCTGTCAATACTATACTATGATTTTTATGGCATACTGTACTATGATTTTTTTATGAATTTGTATGACATACTATAACTTTTTATAATATACTGTTCCATGACTTTATAACTTTTTATCACATACTATACTGTGATGTTTTAATGACATTCTATACTGACATTTGACAAATAATTTTAATGACATACTATATTATGACTTTTTAATGACATACTATAACTTTTATTTGACATATCACGTTTTATGACTATTTAAGGCATACTATTAGATATTTATGACATACTATATCATGGATTTTTTTGGATTTATTCTGACACAGAACACTATATTATGACTTATTTTGACATACTATATAATTACTTTTTTGTGTGTTTTTTTTGTTTCAGCATACTACAATAACTTTTCCATTTTTTTAACATGCTCACACTGCATTTTTACTTGTTATTGGTGATGATGATGATGATGATGATGATAGGATGACAATAAACAATGTACCTGTAGTTTGTTGTTGTTGATTAAAGAGAATGGTACATCTCCTTGATTATAATTGACCTACTGTATGCTACACTGTACACTGTTGTGTATGTACGTAATACATGTATCTATGTTTTTATGTTTTACACCTGCTGTGACACAAATTGCCCTCTGGGACAAATAATAAATTGATTGATTGATTGATTGATTGAGACAATTACTTTTTTCCACTTTTATCAACATATTATACTATGACTTTTTTCACATTCTATACTATGACTGAGCTACTATACTATATATTTTTTCATTTCCTTCATTCATTCATCCATTCTATATTATGACTGTCTTCCACTTTTTTCGATGTCCTATACAATGAGTTTTTTCAACAAAGTATACTGTGGCTTTTTGGCATATTTTACAATGACTAGTTCCCACTATATTCAACACACTATGACTTTTTTTGACATACTATACTATGATTTTTTTTTCCAACATACTATATTTTGACTTTTTTGACATATTTTACAATTACTTGTTTCCACAATCTTTGACACACTATGGCTTTTTTCCACTTTTTTCCTGACGTACTAAACTATGACTTTTTTCTACATACTATACTGTGACTTTTATGACTTTTTTCGACGTACTATTCTATGACTTTTTACAATTTTTCAACATACTATACTATGACTTTTTAAACTTTATTTCAATGTACTATTCTAAGACTTTTTAACATATTATACTATGATTTTTTTCAATATACTATACAATTACTTTTTTTTCAACATCCTATAGCATATAGACTTTTTTCCACTTTTTCGACATACTAAACTATGACCTTTTTCCATTTTTTCAATATACTGTACAATAACTTTTACTATACTAGGACTTGACACACTACACTTTTTTCGACGTACCACACTATGAAATTTTTCGACATATTATACTATGACTTTTTTTGACATACTATTCTACAACTTTTTTTCCACTTTTTTGGACATACTATTGTATGACTTTTTCAACATATTAAGACTAAACCAACTAACTAAGACTATGTATTAAACTATGACTTTTTGGACATACAATGACTTTTTCACTTTTTTTGATACAATGTACCATTACTTTTCAACAAACTATAATAAGACCTTTTTGACATACTCTGTTGTGACTTTTTTGACGTACTACAACTGACTTTTTTTCAACACACTATTCTATAACTTTACACATTTTTGACATACTATACTATGGCTTTTTTGATATACTGTACCATAATTTTTTGACATACTAAACTTTGACTTTTTAGACATACTTTATGACTTTTTTTCAATATACTATACAATGACCTTTTTCAACATCCTATTTTTTTTAACGTACTAGACTATGACTTTTTAAACATATTATTCAGACTTTTTTCTACATATTATACTATGACTTTCTTCCACTTTTTTCTACATACTTATACTATAACATTTTTATGACTTTTTTCAACATACTATACTATGACTTTTTTAACATACTGTACCATGACCTTTTGTTTTTTTCAGCATAGAATATTAAGACTTTTTTTGACATAGTACAGTATGGCTTTTTTTACAACATACTATACTATTACTTTTTATGCTTTTTTTAAACATACTATTCGATGAATTTTTCAACATACCATTTTATTTTTATTTTTTAACTATTAAACTGATTTTGTATAAAGCACTTTGAATTGCCCTGTTGCTGAAATGTGCTATACAAATAAAGTTGCCTTGACATGATGAAAAAAAGTCATAAAAAGTCACAGTATGTCATAAAAAACTCATTAAAAGTTATAGAACTTATGTCATAAAAAGTCATAGTATTTCATAAAAAGTCAGTATTTGTCACAAAAAAGTCATAAATCATAGTATAGTATGTCGAAAAATGTCATAGCATTCTACGCATTAAAAACCCCACAAAAAGTATTCTATGTCAAAAAATAACACTAAAAAGTCATAGTACAGTATATCGGAAAAAATAGACAAAAAAATAAAATAATTCACAGTACAGTATGTCGACAAGAGTCATAATAAATCATGACAAAGTCAAATAACAAGATATACTGTACAATAACTTTGTCTAGTGTAAAGTTGGCAGGAAGGTAAGATTTTTGGCCCAAGCTCGTAAGTACGTTATTCCTTCTGCCCCAACCTAGAATTTTATTTCAAATATGCTGAAAAAGAAACATCTATTCAGGCTCAAAGTTAAAAACAAACCTTTATTGACATACAGTACATGACCCAGACTGGACACCACCACACAGACCGTATAAGACCAGTTCCCTTGCTTTGTGAGATCAAGGCAAAAGCTGCAAACCTTAATGCTGCAAAGTGTCTGGGGGCTGCACAGTTCACCATTTTTCCTCTTAGTGTAAAAATACCTTGTCCCACAACAAACTATACTCTAGAGATCCAGAGCCACCTCCTGACCAAGATGGACACCAGTTCTTCATCACGGTTTTGATTTGATGAAACTCATGCACCTCCTCCTTTTTGGCCAGTGTGGAACTTGCAAAAGGTAGACATGGTTTCAAAGTGACACATGCATAGATCTGTTACCAAGTTCAAGGAATTCTTATACTGGGTAAAGAGTTAAACAAGGGTAAAAAAATCATGGGCAAACAAATTCATACACATACGGTCCTCCAGACACTCACATCAACATAATTAAGGCCGAGGTTCAATTACTGGAACTATATGATGGCCAAAATATTAAGTAAAGATCATCTTAATGCTACTAAACCCCCTGCACCTTCAAGTCCAGGATGGTTGATGACGAGTAACAACTTCTCCATAGATGTGTGGCATCTTTTTGATGGTGGCTTATTCTGATCCCTTTGTTCAAAGTACAAAATGTTTAAAGTGGAATATGCGCCAAAATGGCTGCAGAAAATAAAAGATACTGTTTGTATAAGGATGCAATGGATCAGTCATACACCTGCAGAGCACCAGTGACCATCTGCTAATACAAAACGGCTCTAGATGCTAACTCGCCATGCGCACACCTGCACTCACCATAAAAGCAAAAAATCATAATGCATCATTGACAAAACATAGTGTATAAAATTTAAAATACTGTTGTTAAAAATGGAGCAACTTGCATTTTAAATAATGTTTCAGCCAAAATGAGTTAAAAAGCTAAAGTAAGGGTCCATTTATTAAAAAAAAAAAAAAAAGTTTGCATGCCAAAACACTGAAGTTCAGGTTCAAAGTTAGTAAAAAAGGGAGATTCATATTTTTACCACATTTCAATATCGCACCAATAAGTTCTATTGTGAGAGTAACCACCAACAATGTAGCTTATGAAACTGAAATCATGTGTGACAGATAATGCATGTGCATATAAATGTGAATGAAAAAACAAACGTTAGAACTGAAAAACTCCCTAGTGCCACCATTCTCAACTGGTTTTACAATACTGCTTGTAATCCCTTTGTTTGTCCTGTCAATGTTTACCTGAACATGATCAAACTTATATAGAGGCAAAAAATAATATTAATAATAATAATAATAATAATAGAGCTGCACCAATGTGATGTTTATGGCATTCTCTTGATTTGATATGGTGTGACGTAACATGATATGTATGTAGTGTAAATCATGTCCAGTGCAGCCCTCCTTTGCACTTGGACATACTCTTAACTTATTGAAATGATCCTCTTCTCCTCCTTTACTGTAAAAGTCTCGTTCTAGATAACCAGATGGGTTCATTAGTTCTGGTCACGTTCCCATCGACTGGGAGAGACACCTGTTTCCACTGTAACAATTAAGCTGTGGAAGGTGCCAATGGCCCTCCGTCTTGTGCTGTCTCCAGAGGTACAAGTCTAAGTTTGTCTTTAAAAAAATAAAAAGTTACAATAAGCCAGTAAGGATTGTTGCCACCGTGTGGGTGGTGCAGGTAGTCAGGCCATCGGCGGCTGAGGGAGGGGCTATCTGAGTCCGGCCCTCGAGGTCATCCACTCAAGGCCTTGGCATAAACTGGAAAAACGGTGAAAATGCATTAGAGGAAAAGTGTACAGACCTTAGACAGAAATTTTATTTAAATGGGAGTTTATACTGTGCAGTTTCTTCTTGCACTAAATATTTATAATTTACTAGTGCGGGGCAGAAAAAGCTCAACTGTGCTGAGAAAAGATGTGAAGCCTTCTTTAGGCTTTAAACTCTGCGCACACAGTGACATCTGGTGGTTTACAGAACTCATAGCAGCGCTTTACGGCTGGTTTCAATCTCAAATGTGTGAAATAAAAGTCCAAGACGCTTATGTGTTATTAATTAAATATATTATACTTTTGTTCCCAAGTGGTGCAGTAAATGCACATATTATTGTGCAATATGCTAGATTCAAATAAGACATAAATGCCATAATATTTTTGTTGTGCACCTTATTGTAGTGGTGCAGGCCCAGTGTCCACTGGGGGCTCATGTGTTTAACTTCAAGGTTGATAGCTGCATGACATCTTGCATGAATCGCAAAATAATGCAATTTGATTCAAGAAAGATATTGATTAAAATATTACTTTCATAACCCTATTACTTGATTACGGATGGGTATATATTTCTATACTTCTGATGTCTTTCTACTACACATTAGTGTATCTCCCTTATTCTCCTCTCTTTTTATTCTACTTACAGTGTGTGCATAAACAACTTCTTATAACCAGTGTTGTTGCCTTAATATACTTAAAAAAACAACTCGCTAAAGATCACACAGTGCCAAAACATATGTACATGTTTTTAATCAAAACATTTGTCTTTTTTTTTTTTTAAAGATCAGTTAAAAACATCTGTAAAGTGAGCATAACTCTAGGTCGTTTGGCAGTTGGACACGGTTGGGATCTTGATGGAATTTCATCAATGTCTAATCAGTGAATTGATTCAAATCCTGGAAGCGGTATCACTCAGTACACATACATACAGTACACATCAACCTATGTCTCTTACCCCTCTCCTGTAAGTGCACAGCAGGACTGTATGTGCCAGGGGTGGTCTTTGATGGAGCTCAGGGTGAGGTATTTGGAGATCTCTGCCGCAGACATACAGTCCTTCATATCCTGCTTATTGGCAAATATCAACACAGCTGCTTTCCGCAGGTCCTGAGGGGAGAACACAGAGAACAATGAAACCATAACCACGCTCTCTGCCACCTTTTGTAGCTGTAAACAATGTGGCGGGGTGGACAAAGTATATCACAGTCCATTAAAAAAAAAAAACAGGGTCTGTGTTGGCTTGTCTGGCCTTACAAAGATGTGTTAAGATGGGTGTTTTACCTCATGAGCCAACATCCTGTAGAGCTCCTCTTTAGAGATGGCCAGCCTCTCTCGGTCTGTGCTGTCCACCACCAGAATGATGAACTGCAGAGTAGGAACCAAAAATCACACAGACTGACCTCTTTTCAAAAAGACATTTACAGCAGTTAAATGTAACACAGCGGGGGGTTTCCGGGCCAAGGGCTCCACAATGGGTACTGGTGACTGCTATGCTAATAACCCCTTTTTGAATGAGAGAGAGTGACCCTGTATGACAAAAGACCAAAGGCACGTTAATGTTGGTGAGATGTCAAAGACGCCATTTAAACCCAAACGACTGAGGAAAAGAATTCAACCATGCGCGTTATCCAACATGACATAAATCCCAGCCAGGAATCTACATGAGTTTGACACTGTGGAACGAAAGAGTGAAGTTACCATAGTAACCGTAGGGTTACTACAATATATGATTCCGATAGTAACCATAGGGCTCATAGTAACTCTACTGTAACAGATATTTAGTGCTTCTCTGCCATACATCTTTTAACTGCAAACACAGGTTGTGTCAATTAGTGCATACTATTCTATGTCGCATTACTTTTTTCTAGGAGGATTAGGCAAAAGAAATCTGGGATGTCAAATCTCAAGTGCAAAAAAAAACACTTGAAGCACTGCTAAAACTATAGTTGCAACTAACAATTCAAATTCTTAGTTAGTCTCTAACATATTTTTGTATTTACTGAATATCTCCAAGTCAGTAGTTTGTTAGTTTCGTTGACTGACTCGCTTGTGTTGTTCGTTATGTGTCCGTGCTTATGAACACCCGCCCCATTCTACCTCTGATTGGCTTACCATGAAATTTTACTCAACCTCAGCCAATCGTCAGCATTTATGCGCTTGTCTCATGCACGACCCAGTAACCAAGGAAGAAAAAAAGTCTTTGCTTCTCGGGTCAGGGATCTAGTTGGTCTGATGAAAAAGCTAAGTTAGTGTTAAGATGGGAAGAGTAATCAATTACATTACTTGTTACTGAAAAAAGTAACGCCATTATTTTATGACGCCGTCATTCCCATCACTGGTCATGTGTGAATGGTTTTGGCCTTGTATTTACTTGTGACCTGTGCGGTGTGAATGGTCAACCCCATGCTGAATATATCATGTCAGGAACGTTTAATATGTGTGGTTCTGTAGAGCTCTCTCTTCAAGACACATCTGCCTCTGCCATGACTCTGCGGTTATTCTTCTTCTCCTTTCTCCAAAACACTGCAGAGGCTGACCCTCGCTTTGCTTTTCAGATAGGCCCCTTTATGAAAGCGTGACCTCTGACTTGGGCGGCCCCTGCTGCCGTCTGTGCTCTGAACAAACACACCAGCTGCCACGCTCTGGAAAAAAAACCTGCTGCTGGTCAATACTTCTGTTGCTCTCCTCTGCTAGAATGTAGTACACAGTGTACAAATGTGTTGCTTGTATTTCTCACCTCTGTATTGGAGTAGTAAGTGTTCCAGGAGGACCTGAGAGACTCCTGCCCTCCTATATCCCACATCAGAAAGTGAGTGTTCTTCACCACTATCTCTTCCACATTGCTTCCAATGGTGGGTGACGTGTGGACGACCTCATTCATCAGACTTTATAAAAAAAGAATCATAAAGTGAGCTTTTGCTGGAGAAAAATGACTATGACTATGTTAAAGTAGGTTCCAACTGCAAATTTGATCAATAAAACTACTTACAATTGGTAGAGGATGGTGGTTTTCCCTGCATTATCTAGTCCGACGATTATCACCTTGTGCTCTGCAAAACAAATACAGTATTACACAACTTCCAGAGGACATCGTTATCAAGAAAACACTCATGTAAATGAATTCGCTTCACTGTCAGTCATTGAAAAAACATTGTGTGGCAATGAGTATGTCATAAACTATATCTGATCTCAGTCTATAAAATGCATTCATGTTATTCAAAGTATTAAAAATCATACAGGCTGTGTGGCCAGGTTGGTTCAGTGGGTAGAGCAGACGCACATGTACTTTGAGGTTTATGCCTCGACACAGAGGTCCAGGATTCAAATCTGTCCTGTGACAATTTCCTGCATGTCTTCCCCCTCTCTCACCTAACTGTCCTGTCAAAATTAAAAAGGTGGAAAAGCCCAAAAAATAATATTCAGAAAAAAAAAAACCATACAGAATAAACTTATTTTCAAAACTTCCTGACCTATCTTCCCCCTTGCAACGCTTAAACTACAGGAACTTCTTTCCATTCATACAAACCAGCTAACAGTAAAAGGCTTTGATGGCCATGAAGCAGACAAACATAACAGACTAAAAGCGGAACCAGAGCTGACACAGACATGCCAAAATATCCCATTTTAGCGTTTTGACTTTTCCGCCCTTCTGAGGCCTCTGGCAACCGAGGAGGAAGGAAGTCTGGTCAGAGGGCTCGCAGTTCTGATAGTCCCGGTGCACCATACTAGGTCTTGGAGGATGTTTCATGAGTATTGCTTCCCAGGAGAGAAGCTAAACCGTGACATTACTGACAGCACAGCTAAACTGATTGTAGCCATCAATTGAATTGAAATCTCAATTCCTTTTTTTTTTTTTTTTTTTTTTAAATAAAAGGTCCCATTTTCAAAACATTTCAGTAAACAATTTAATGGAAATGTGTTACTCCATCACATCTACCCCAAGGTTGGGTCAGATTCCTTTGAAACAGTGTGTATTATGTAACTGGGATGTTATATTTGCAGTCAATTTATTCCAGTGGATTACATGAAAATAGCTAAGCAGAACACGTACTGGTTACTAATATCTATAACAGTATGCGTTTTTTCTGCAGATTTATAAAGCAATATTACCAGGGGAAAAAAACATGAAAATGTGCATGCAAGTATCTTTGACATTTACGTCTTGGTCTTCTAACCCAAACTGGAGCAAAATGGTGACACAGCAAACTGTTTCAGAAGAGAATAAAGCAATAAAACATAAAGACACATTTAAAGTGCAATTACACAATTACCAGCCCCAGTCCTATGGTCTGTTTAGCTACTTCTCAGGTGAGCACATTACTTTGTTGATTACATGTAATTAGAAAATATTCAGACTGTGTGTGTAATCTCTTAAAAAGTGAATAAAATGCGTCACCAGGAACAGTGTAATTTTCCTGGAATTAGAGAATGAAAGTAGGAAACCTTCTCTTGGTACTCAGGGCCAGGCATCAATGCAAAACAGCCCAAAAGGTTGATATAACTTCACTATCAAATGATAATAATGACCATTACAGTAAAGCGGAATATGAAATGGCTCAGTTGGTTATAATTCAAATATTACATTAGCAACACTAGATCCATTGTTACTTTACTCATAATTATAACTCAAAAACTATCTTTCCTATCCCCTCATTAGAGAAAAACACATGCTCGCATATTGGCAGAAAACTGGATCAAATGATAATAACCAGTTAAATGAAGTTAAATACTTATTACTTTACATCAGATTAGAGAAGACTAATTACAAAAAACACACCCTCACTATGTAATCTGCATCGAAAAATAAGACAAACGTTGTCCACTGTTGTAATATTTCGCAGTATACACACGAGTCAAAGACATAGTTTTTTCATGCCTTTTTCTCCTTTCTGAATTTATTGTGTCGTTATTGCTATCCCCTTGTATTTCACTTTATGACCAAAAATCAAGTAAATATAATTGTTCAACTGAGCAACAACTGAATCATTGTTTGTATGTGAAACAAACTGCACAATAATAAAATGACTGGATGAGAACATTTAACGTTACATCAAACAGTTTTCAACACAGTCAGGGGAAAGTTATGTGATGTGTCCTGGAAAGTGATTGGCAACTGGATGAATACGCTCTAGGAGGCTTACTGTGATTTAGCCAAGTTAATCATGTTGGTTGACAACCTGATACAGCAGATTAAGTAACGTTACCGTCTTAGAGTGGTGGATAAAAATGGGGAACTGTAGTTTAAATGATTGTTTTGTCGTGCGAGTTACACAAAGACAGCTCAGACGGGAGAGTCACAGAGATGCAGCGAGATAATTCACTCTGTTATTATGGGTCTTGCTGCTCACTTTATGCTAACAGGCACTTTATGCTAACAGGTATTATCCTCGGTTGAGTGGCTAGGGGGGTAGTGAGCCGTAACAAATTCACCGACACCCACCTTGGTTACAGAAGAAGCTCCACAGTTTGGCAAATATGAGGCCCATTGTTTAGGTTGATGTCTGTCCGTCCGTTAGTAGAGTGGGCAGCAGCACTGAGCTTTTCCACTCTTAAGTCCACACAGTACAATCCGCGGCTAGCTAACATTAGCTGGATGATCTCTTGTCCGCAAAACACCTCACCGACCTTTTGAATGCGGACTCCATGCGCTCCGGTTAAAACTAAAACGCAGCTAACGCAGGAATGCAATGGTGTACGGTAACATAGATGTGATAAATTATCATCGAGCGGTTCAGGTTAACGTTTAATCCTCCACAAATCGTATAAACATTGGGTGGTAAGTGCGGCAGTGTTGACTCTGCTCGCACAGTTTCTTCTGGCCGTTGGCTGCTGGTAGTGGTTCGCTGAAAAAAAGCAACCCCAGCTATTCAGTTCTCTTCCGACTACGTGGTGACGTCGAGCCGTGTTACGCGTTGGCCCTTTTTTTTGCTGAAAAGCAGCTTTGAAAAACAACACTTTTAAAGAGTGAAGGGTTTTAAAAAGGAAGCATATGTAAATATACACCTAATCACACACACACACACACACACACACACACATATATATATATATATATATATATATATATATATATATATATATATATATTGTAAAACATACTGTGTAGCAGGTACTGTACGACAAAATCTATTTAATTATTAATTTTAATTTCATTCACAAATTGCATTTATACTGTACTATACTCTGATATTTTTCTTGGTATTTTACCGTTATTATTTATTTGTTTTATTTTCAATGCACAGAGCTGGACATTTGTTCTAAAACCAACACATTAGTTGTTTATTTTCTTTTTTTTATAAGTGCAATGGGACATAGTACAAAAGGTAACAGATTAGACAGACTGATGTAACAAAATATATAGAGAATAACACAAAAAAGTAAGACATAACAACCAGAGGTCATTATGATTGATAATTTTGTACAGATTTTTTTTATGGGAGTATTGTATAATATGTTTGCATACATATGCATGGTTGAAAGTGAGGCTTTAAGTCTCCTTAGCATTTATAAGCAGTATATAAACTGTACAACTATATGGTAGTTGGAAACAGATATAAGTATTTATTCATGTATTTGTCATAGTTAGACACAGTGGTAATAAAATAAAATATATGTCTTTATAGAAGAAGTTATAATTGTTGACATAGGCTTATCCTGTACATTTAGAGGCACTAAAATGTTCCTTTTTCTGTTCATAACTGTATTATAGTGTGTAAAAACTATGTATTAAATGTTTATATACAACACATAAATGTATATATGTATATATCCGTGTATATCTAATAAAGCACATGAATATCATACAGGTACTGCCTAGTATTGATGATCAACAGGCGGCATAACAATATATGAATTCAACCAGTGTCACATGACCAACCAGTGACGTATGCGGAAGTAGTAGTCAAAACAACGGCGGTCCATGCCTGCATAGAACGTGAGTTAAGATGATTAAAAACTCCTTTACATCGTTGTCACACTTATGTTAGACTATGAAATTAACTAATCACTCGTTGATTATGAATGTTAAAAGCAGATATGTTAAATATGATTGACTATCAACGTTTAGATTATAAATATAACCCGTTTGGACGTAAAGTAGGAAGCCCATAACAAGATATTATTTAATGTTGGCCGAAAGCACCTCCTTAGGTTATTATTACAACACATGGATTTAAATATCTCACATTTGTTACATTTCGTTCAGATAGTGTCAATAATAGACGGACATTGTGGAGAAGAATAGTACGGGCTAAATTAGCTCTTAATTTTTATTTAAAATACTCAGAAAAACACGTATTTACTTACTAATTTGTGTTATTGTTTTATCCTGCATTCCTTTAATTGCATGTCTGAAAGTGCTACCCATCCTTACAGCTTAAGATAATTTGCAAATACACAGAAACATACACAGAACTCTACAATAAATATACCTACCACCACACGATGTGCAACAAGCTAACAATTTACAATCAATAATACCAATTACCGTAAAACTAACAAGCACCAGATCAAACATGACTTTTACTTCTTTAAAAACTGTTGCAACTTAAGTTTAAAATGATCTCAGATCTGATACTTTTTGAGTTATGTGGGTAAAGTATTATTATTATTATTATTATTATTATTATTATTATTATTAGTAGTAGTAGTAGTAGTAGTAGTAGTAGTAGTAGCACTAGTACAACTGCCTCTATACTGTGGGAATAAACCACTGCAAAGAAATATGTTTGATTATCCACCAGACTGTAAGCAAGTTTTAACCAAAACAGGGAAAATTAAGATTCATTTACTTTTCTGTTATTGATCAGGTACATTTCTTTGTGCAGATTGAAGAAATGTCTAATTTTCCAAGGATTTCCCTGAAGCCTGAAGTCACTGATTATCTCAAGAGTGTCTTCTTAAACAAGGAGGTACAGTAGGAGGTTAACTGTGTTTCTTGGAAGCGATTTCTCTCGTCTGAATAATCATAAATACACCTCATTAAAAAAGAGACTACTCCTGTCTTTCAGTTGAAAAGATAACACAGGGCTGATGCGGGAACCTTCACAGAGTATCTTAGATTTTAGATAAACTGAAGACTAGTAAAACCCTCCCTAAGAAACGTTTGGCTTTACACGTTTGGCTTCATGTTGATATAATTTCTTGCTAATTGAATCTCCCCACACAAGTGATAGCTTATGTTTCCTATCATTTTGGCCTAAAAACAGACTCTACTCACTCAGTCTGTCACAAATGTTTCTGTGTAATTGTAGAAAGTAAACCGCAGACATGTTGCTTGATGTCGTCAACGGCAGCTGTGGCCCTGAGAACTATTTATTTATTCTGTTTAATATGTTGACCTGAATGATGTTAGTTCAGATGGCAGCATTGTTGTTTTTTACTTGAATAAATTGCAAAATAGCTGTGTTAGGGATATATGCTAAATTTGAAAGGCTGAAACTTGAAATCAATCAAATTCTTAAGATTTTTCTAATTGTTTCATCCAATAATTTTAACGTCATCTTGTTTGCGATCAGGTGTTAGCTGCAGTTGGCCATCAGGAGGCAGACAGTCGTTTCCAGAAGCTGCTCACATGCCTGTCTCACCCTCCTTCATACACTTGTGTTCGGGCCAGTACTCATCTCGCTCCCCTGGAAGAGATCAGACACAAGTTAGGAGAAGAGCTGAAAAAGGTGAGAATGAAAGAGGAAGCAAGGAAAGTACATCACAGTGGTGGTCAGTCAAATCCTTATCCTTCAGTGTGTTGTTGTTGTCAAAGCAGCAGATGTGCACCTCATCAGCAGAGGAGGTCTCCGTTCAGATTCTTCCTCACCCGCAAATTCCAGATGTGCTGCTCCTTCCCGTTGACGGCCCAAGGTATGTAAGGAATGCTGGAACAATGTCAGACAAATTTAAATCTGCTCTATGGAGTACACACATAGCCTTAAATTGTAGTGTTTCCTGAGGCCAAAACCACAAGGAATTTCATAGAATGACGACAGAAAAAAAAAAAAAGATGTTTTTGATCCCAAAGAGAAACACAAACTATCAGCAACATAGCATTCCTTGCTCTTTTCTGTTTTTGGGTAAATGTATTTAGATGTATTGTTACATGTAACTTATGTATGTATTTTTTTTATACAAATGCCGACAAACAATCAAACAAAGGAAAAGCTTGTAGATGTTGTGAATAATTCTCCATGCATGCCATATATGCTGTATCTTCAGTATCCAAACCATCCGTACTCTGCCACACTCCACTGAGACTGATGTAGAAGTGTGTGACTTCCTCTCTCTTGTGTTGTAAGACTTGTGAAGCAGCTCAGCTCAGAGGTGGTGGTTGGTGCTCAGTGTGGCAGTGCCGTACTGAGAGGTGCTCATGTCTTTGTCCCGGGGATTCTCGCCAGCCCAAAGTGTAAGATTCAAAGACACAGATTCTATTAAAGTCAATTCAAATACATCTTTTGTTATAATGGACATTATAGTGTGTTTACCTTGTTGAGTGTGTGATGTGTTTAATTGCTCTTAGACATGAAGGCTGGAGATGTGGTGTCTGTCCTCTCTGACTTGGAGGGTCGGTGCACGCGAGGAGCCACAAGCTTCCAGGGGAAGAAAGTGTTTGTGGGAAACGGAGTTGCTCAAATAGATCGCTCCAGCATCTTCTGCAAAGATGAACCTGCCAAGTAAGTAGACTTTGTTTTTGTTTTATAAATATATGCAAATGACAAAAGTCAAAGCACACTGCTGCGTCAAAGTCCAAAATTTAAAAATCCATTATTATGGTTGCAGCGTAATTAAAAAAAAGACAACTGCATATCGACTGTACTCCAGTCTTCATCTGGGTCAAACAGGCATGGTGAATGTGTGGTTAAAAATTCATGAAGGAAAACGTATTGAGTCACTGTCGTCTGTTGTTTTAGGGGAATAGGTGTTCGGATGGTAGAGGCACTCTACCAGAGTCCTTCCTTCGATGGTGTTCTACCCAACCTGGCATTCCTACAGGTATTTATAGTATTAGAATGTAAAATAAAGTAAGTACTGTATGTGTATTGTGGACACTGTTTTGCCTTTTCTCATATTTCATGTTGTGCAGAACCTTCCCTCTGTAGTTGTGGGACATGTTCTCGGGCCTCGTCCTGGAGAACGGATCCTGGATATGTGTGCTGCACCCGGAGGAAAGACCTGCCACATCGCAGCACTCATGAGGGATCAGGTACAAGTTCGACCGTCAGCTGCAGAAGTTAGCTGATCGATGGTTATTTTCAGGGTTTTAATCTGAGAATCCAGTCTACATATGATATACAGCCTGATCCAATAAATTGGGGATCTGGACCCCCTAAAGGTGTTGCAAGATAAATCTTAGGGGTAATAAGACGATAAATGGGATTGCAAAGAATCAAAAACATATTTCTTCTACACTTTTCTCCTGACTCTTATCTAATAATTAAGTACTGACAGTTTGACCCTTCCAGACTTCTAAAGATAATCACATTAAACTACTTAAATTCAATTAAGAAAGGTTGAACTACTCTGCTGAAAGGTCATACATAGACATTTAGGTTGACAGAAGCAAGAAAAGACTGGGAACCACTGATCTATAAAATGATTGTTCCTAAGAATAGGAGGCGTTCATTCATGCTATAGCACTCCTCTGTGGACTTTGGTTGTTTCTGTGTCCTCCGTGAAGAAGACACATGTTAAGCTAATTATAGGCATGTAACGAAGAACAAAAGTGTAGTGGAAAATAAAATTAGCTGTAAATTGTACTTGAATCTAGTGGAAGAGTCCTGAAATAAATACAACTTTTTGTAAAAGGTATAATAAAGACATCTGTGTCATTAATCATATTTTTCAACTGTCTATATTATTGGATTTAATGAGGCCATGTTGTACGTTATTAAACTACAGGTATAATCATTGGTGGAAAGGTACTAGGTAAATTTACTCTCTACTCCTTTACTGTACTGAAGTAGTTTTAAGGTACTTGTACTTTACTTGAACATTTCTTATGCTGCTTAATACTTCTACTCCACTACATTTATCCAACTGCTAAAGTCACAAATGGCTTTGCATGTATTTTCGTTATTTAAACCATATGACTGGATTCTAAAACGGGCTGCACCTGTTCTCAATGCTTGTGTGTATCATTTTCTAAAGTAAACATTTTCATAATTCTAGTGCTGTTGCCTTATTTCCAGAATTGCTTAAACAAGTTAATTACGGGTTGAAATATTCTTACTGCACTGCAAAACAAGGCTTTTAGGACTCAGTTGAGGTTTGAAATCAGCTTAATTCCAGCAAACTACAACAAAATGCTGCTCACACATTATTGCATCATGGTTAATAATATATACAGTATATAAAGAGGGCAGAGTATATTTGCTAATACTTATTTTACTTGAGTAAGATTTTGAATGTATTTTTAAGGATCTGAATACTGTATAACTGATGCTTTTTGTTTCTTGTTAATGAGTTTGTCTCTTTCTGTCTCACGCAGGGCGAGGTCGTGGCGCTGGACAGGATCCGAAATAAGATTGATCGAATTCATCAAAACGCCCAAATGTTGCATTTACAGTCGATCAAAGTTTATTGCTTTAACAGCACTCAGGCTGTGAGCAGCGACTCGGCACAGGATGCTGAAGGTACAGAGTGACTCTGTGTGTGTGTGTGTGTGTGTATATATATATATATATATATATATATATATATATATATATACACACATATATATATATACACACACATATATATATATATATATATATATATATATATATATATATATATATATTTATATATGTGTTGGTCAGTTCGCCTGTTGGCAATAACATTTTGCAGCAATACAATTGAAGCGAGATGAACAAAATGAGAAATTTATCTTTTTAGATAAAACAGATGTTGGCAAAGTTTCCTTTTGGGAACAAAATTTGAAATTGGGAAAAATTAGAAGTTGAAGAAAAAAAGGTAATAAATTGCAATATCACAGAATATTGCAATATGTGTAAAATCGCAATAATATAATTATAAATAAAAAATAAATAAAAATGTGTATTATATATATATATATATATATATATATATATATATATATATATATATATATATATACAACCTCTGTTTCTGTACATGTTCCAGGACCTCCCTTCCCTCCTGAAAGTTTTGACCGGGTTCTGCTGGACGCCCCCTGTAGCGGCCTCGGACAGAGACCCAGCATGTCCTGTACCTGGAGTCTCAAGGAGATCTGTTCCTACCAGCCACTGCAGCGCAAGTTATTCCATGCTGTAGGATTTACCACACAGATGAAGCACTTTGACATCCTTTTTTTTTTTTTTTTTCACATCACATAGTTATCCAAATCCCGTTGACCAGTAGATGGCAGCATTTGGCAGTTATACTGCTGTGTGACTTAAAATTTGAATTCACATTTTATTGGTAAAGTAGACCTTAAAATTATTTCTACACAAGTTTTTCCTCTGATCAAAGCTGTGAATGATATCACTGATGTTTAACACCCAATCCACTGATGCTGTAATATTGACAATTTTGATTTATACACAAACTGTTTTCTATGATTTGATACTTAATTGGGTGTTGAAGTTGTTTTTAGATGTACAGCTTTTAGCTCTAAAGTGCTTAAATGAGTCAGGAGTTTGACTGCTGAGTTATTTTTTCAGTCAGAAAAGCAGCTCCAGAAAGTATTTCTACTTCTACCTTAAGCAATAGTCAGTCGTTTTCCTTTTTTAAATTTTTTTTTTTATACACATATGCATAAATGTAGACTAAAGAAATATTTTTAAAGTATATTCCTTTGCTTCAACTATGGCTAACACACATAGATCACTAAAGGGAGATTAGAGTCCAATGCAGAAGACATAATTTATCCTGCTGACATTTAGTGCTTCATCAGTGTTTTACATGCATTTATTCAAAGTTATTCAGCATCTGGACTGAAGACTCATTTTTGTGTCAGTGCTTGTAGAGTTAAACTTGCAACAACTGATTTTTTTGGCCACTTGGGGGCAGCAAAAAGACAACATTGATATGGTAAACTTGTTGAAAAACCTTTGCTATTTACACATCCACAGTTAACGAGCAACATGGTCATTTATCTGGAGTCGTGTTTCTGGCCACCTGATGAATAGAAGTCCATAATTCACTTGCTAAGTGCCACACTATGTTCACTGTTTGGTGTTGAACAGGTAGTGTACAGTGGCTTTTTAATCAAGCTTGGCCAAAAACAATGCTAAGAGAGTGGTGAGTGAACAAAAGTAGTAAAGTTGTGAACCATTAACAAAAACAAAGAGCTGAAACAAACTATAACGCTCCATTAAGCTGAGGAGAATTCATCACTATGAGCAGCCACTTTCACATTGTTTTACATTGTCATACTAAAAGTATTGATCTGGCCTCTTTAATAAAATGTCTTAATGTATTGCAGGCAGTGCAGTTGTTGAAGAAAGGTGGGGTTCTTGTGTACAGCACCTGCACAGTGACTCTAGCAGAGAATGAGGATCAGGTAGCCTGGGCCCTCCAAACCTTCCCCTGCCTCACGCTTCAGCCTCAGGTAAAAACACTTCAGCCACGTGGACAGACTCCCAAATATGGAGGGTGATGTTAGGAAAACATCACCAAATCACGCTCTGGTTTTCAGGAGCCTCACATTGGCGCAGAAGGCATGCTGGGAGCCGGCCTGTCACCTGAGCAGCTGCGCCTTCTCCAGAGGTTCAGCCCTGAGCTGAGCTGGGACCAGACAAGAACGGCAGCCCCCCTCCCCTGCAGAGCCGACAGAGACACTATTGGCTTTTTTATTGCCAAGTTCCTGAAAAATTGACCAGAGGGCATGTTTTCTCTTCCAGCACCATCAGCTCTCACACCAGAGACTGCAGACGAGAACAATAGTGTTTATATTATAACACTGTGTGTGCTTTGACGAGGCAGTGTTGACAAAGACGCTCACTGTGCTGTTTACAGCATCTGCCTCTTAACAGCTGCTCTCTAAAACTGCGGGCCATATAGGGATAGGCTTTATAAACACGAGGGCAGGAGAGAAGAGAGTGCAAGGGAAAGAGAGGGAAGAGGGAGGGGGTGGAGGCACATGGGGAAGGATGGAGATTGAATGAGTATTGGCAAATGCAGCAGTGCTTGCATCGCCATAACAACAGTGACGACACAGCTGCCATGGTCACAGTGGATTCGATGCATCGCAGAGATCAGGAAGTAGCGAGCAGAAAGAGGTCATGAGAGGTTTTAACAATTTAGCGTCTGTTAGTAGTGGTGGAGACAACTGGGACCTCTTAATTAAGACTTCTGCTGCTTGTAAGAGAGAAATGATGTCATGTGTAGTTCATTCACCAGAAGGAAATTATTCATTTTTTTCATAATAAACTTCTTTTAAAAAAAGATTTTTCTTTCTTCATGTTTGTTAATACAAGCAACTGCACATTATTGGATTACACTTAAATACAAATTACAATACTCATCACTAATTTATTCAGTGCAAATTGAATTATGGGTGTCCACTAACTGCACAGAATTTATAGATTTGTGCCAACAGTGCAACATCATCTGGCCGGTTTTCGCAACATGCAGCCTTTTGAGGACCTTCACAATAACCTCAGCTCACTCCCTCTTCCTTGGAATACCATTAGCCCCTTAAAAGTCCATCCAAACACGTGTGGAAATGCTAGCGGACTGCACGTTACCGCCCTGAATCTGTGCATTTCACTACATGTAGACTGCTTCCCTTTTCACTACTGCACTGAAGGCATTTAACAATATTACAATTCTGAGCTCACATCAGCTGCATGTCTGAATACTTGTTTGTCTATTTTGGAGGCATGTTTGTGGAGAAGCTATTTTAGATGCATCCCCTCAGTATTGTCATTAATGTTGATGTTGTCATGGCAACTCAGGAGGCAAGCCAGAGAGTCTACCTCAATTTTTCAGCAGAGTTTCAGACGACTATTTATAGACACCGCTCTGTCTGGGTCTTCTGACAAAACATGCATCAGATCCTTTCCCCCCCTTCGACAGTCCTCTCTTGCCAACTTTATTCTTTATATTTATGCATTATGTACATACACATGTACACGGTTAGAAAATCTGTATTGCTACCAATGTAGCAAAATAATGGAGTTGTTAAAATTGCCAGGCAAAACCATACAGAGTGAAGGGATGGTGGGTTTGTAAACAGAGGGGCATGCAGTGAGCTCAATTTAGATTTTCAGTATCATGAATTAATACATGAAAAGTTAAAATTTGATCCAACGTCATTGACTCTTAAAATAGATCCTGTTAGTCAGAGGTAAAAGACAAAACTATCTTTGTCTGGTAAACATTTTTAAATAGTTTGAGTTGCAAATGCCTCTTAATTTTTTGTTGTGATTAACGTATTGAAGAAGATATCCCTAAAATGGACATTTTATATATTCTGGAGCTAAAGTGGGAATTAAACAACATTCATTAGAAAAAGGGGGTCAGACTTAAAAAAAGGTGAACCTTGGAGTTACGGTAGATCGACAGTAAAGTTGCAATGTCAGATTTCACTTGAAACCAATGTGAACCAGTAAAAGTGCAGAATCAAGAGTGTATCAATGTTATAAAATGTTTCTGGACCCATACAAAGAGAACAGTACTGCATGTAAGAGAGGAAGTTATTGTGAAACTAGTTCGTCTTGTAAGGCAAGACTAAGGTGCACCTCAAGGGAGGCTTAAATATGTTAAAACCGAATGCCCCAAACCATGGACGCAAAATTTAAAACAAAAACTAAGCAATAAATGAACATAAAATTTAGGAGTAGTTTGACACTTTGGGAAATATGCTTACTAGCTTTCTTGCTGAGAGTTAGATGAGAAAATGCATACCAACCTGCAACTAGCGTTTTTTAGAAATGAGATATAAAGTGTTGATTAGATATTAATTTAGATTTTTCTTAATACTTCCGTTTCCAGCTAAGCTAAGCTAACCAGCTGCAACTTCATATTTACCTCAAATATATAACAGACTAGATTCAGTTGGCAGATGGTTAGGTAGCTAAACCCTAATGCAGTCTAATAGAACAGTCCTGTTCTGGTTATTTAGACTATTCTCAGATATAAATGAGGTGGACAAAATAATAGTAACACCTGCCAGTAAAACAATACATAATCACAATCTAACAGCACCACAAACTGCAGCCTCCAAGATGATCATTACATTTTATAAAACAGTACAAACTTAACATTATAACCTTCATGAAGGTAGGCGTTATTGTAGGACTGCTGTATTAGATTGCACTTGTGTTAGCTAGGTGTACCTAATAAACTGGTAACTCTGAGCAATAATAAGCGAATAAGCTTATTTCTCAAATTGACAAATTATTCTTTTTAACAAAAGACCTGCAAATACAGCATCAAACTAACTTGGTTAGTCAACCGTTGCAGTCAACCCTAGCAGTAGTCTGATGGAACAAATTATTCAAGTGGTAGCAAGGAAAAAAAAAAAGTAATAAAAACAATAAAAAATAAAAATGCTAATCACAGAAAGCACAGCTCAGTACAGAAAAAAAATTCTGCTTTTGTGTCATGCTTTATCAAACACAGGTTTAAAATATGCATATTTGAGAATATTCATGCATATCCACACATAAACAACGTCTATGCATAGATACACACATACATATATTTATATATTTATATTTGTATCTATGTAATCAAAATCCTGTCATTTAAAAAGATGCAACAGCATTTACAAAGGAAGTGTACATAAATAGGATGCTGTGGTTTCAGGGTATAGCAGCATTATGGGAGAACAGAACAGTTAGGAGTTCCAAATGAGCTTAAGGGGGGCTTTGGTCCGTCACTGGTGGATGTAGGAGTCTCTGACCCATTCTCCTGCGTCACCCCTCTTTTTAGGAGCCACCTCCCCTTCTCGGTCCCTGTCTCTGTCCCGGTCGTAGTAGTGGTGGTGGTGGTCGCGTGCCGGCCGGTGGTGGTGCGAGCGCTGCTTATTCCGTTCATTATGGTCCTGTTCACGCTCCTTTGAGCGGTGGTGTCCCGTGCTGTGGCCGGCCTCGTCCGCCCCACTGCGGTGATGGTGGTGGTGGTGATGATGGTTGTGGTCCCGATGGGGCAGTGGCTCGTAACGCTGTTGCTGCTGGGGGTGCCCCTCCCCTAGATCCTCCTCCTCATCCTCGTCCTCCTCCTCTTCCTCCTCCTCCTCCTCCTCATCCTCCTCCTCATCCTCTTCCTGGTGGAGGAGCTGAGTGCGCGGCTCAACATAAGCAGAGTCCTTGCTCTCTCGGCTCTCTCGGCTCTCTGGGGTTTCCGAGTCTAAAGTCTCCTGCCGGGAGAGTCCCCGGCCTCGACTGTTGCTATGGTGGTGATGGTGGTTGTGTTGCTCAGTCCGTGTGGAAGACGAACGGTGGTGGATGTGTTGGACTCTCCTAGAGGCCTCTGTTCTTAGAGGCCTCTCCTCCTCAAGCCTCTCCCCCTCAGCCTCTGCATCAGCATCAGCCTGGTCCTGGCTCTGGTGGTGGTGGTGATGGTGATGATGGTGCTGGTGATCCTCTCTGGAGCCCTTTCTCTCCACTAATGCTTTCTCTCCTTTCTGCTCTGCACTGCTGCCCTGAGGTCAGTAACACAGGTCAGTCAGTCAGGTGACAGAAAGCAAGGAAATACACTGCAAACACACACAAACACAACTCATGCAGAATAATATCAACTTCAACCTTGTTGCTTCTGGTGCACATTTTATATATGCACTTGAACGCAAAGGCACACCCACACACAATGAATATGCATCTTGAATATTCATGAACCATCCATTGAAGGTTAATGAATCCTGGAGGAGGAAAGTTAAACTTTAAGGTGTTTTCAGTTTGCATGACCAAGATGGATCTCTTAGGGACTTTTGGCACAAGTCTAAAAACACATATATCCAATGGTCTCTCCACACTCACCACAATAGCAATCACATGTCAATCCCACTCCTGCTCCTCATTAATAGCAGGATTTTCCACATTTTCAGTCTTACATTTCCCATTGTGATGGCAGTGGATGGAGAGAGGGGTACAGGTTATGGGATTATACAGCATTTACACACTAAGTTATGTGACATAAGTTGAAAAGTTATGTTATACCATACAGACTCATGACATGACAATGACAAACTTTCCTGCATGACACACTTTTGAAAAACAAACACACAGACACGCTCACTAGTAAGAAAAGTAAAATTGCATTTGAAATTGAAGGTTTCAGGTAGTCACAATCACTTCCTGTCTACTTTATCCAAATTCTGCTTTGGAGGAGTTTCAGAGCAACGAGTATACCACTATTCACCACAGTCTACTGTACCACAATGGTCCAGTTGTTGACAGTATTTAAGCTGGTTTAATGGAGCAACAATAATCAATAGACGGAAGTTAAAGTTTATAATATGTTGAATTCCGTCTGAATGTTATTCTTCATGTCCAAACACTACACAGTTACAGTAGAAAATCAGCAGATGTTTATTGCTCAATAAAAAAATCTATTCTTTTTGATGAGACAGATACATGCAGAAATATTGAATATCAATTTTGTGAAATAAGATCCTTCCCTACCATTCAAAATAATATCATGTTATATCTATTTTACTAAAGTAGACTTGCATGCTTCTAACTAGCTTTAATTGCTGTATAATTGTATAACTCTCAGCCCCTGAATGTGACTGCATCTGTTCAGTGTTCATTATGTGGAAGTAATACGACTAGAAGTGTGGGTATTGGAACGGACCCTAAACCTCATTTATTGCAGGTTTTATTTTTCTCTCCCTTTCCATCCCTGCCACTTCCTGTCCTTTCCCGTTCATCTGCACAGCTTTGCAACAGGTCGCCCCACCCTCCCTGTGGCCTCAGCTCTTGTACCTGCACGGTGGAGACCGGGGCTGGGCTGGAGGGCAGGGTGGCTGTGGGCAGCTTTGTTAGCAGTGTGTTGGGGGGGTTGCAGCTGGTAGGGTGAGTGCTTTTCCAGTAGGCCTCCAGGTAATCAGCCATATGCTCACAAGCGTCCTCCAGCTGGTTCTCATCTAGTATAATGTCAAACATCTCCTGAGAAAGGGGAGAAGGATGCAGACAGGGTTAAAGGAAATGGAAAGGAGACCTATAGTGGAATTCTTTTTTAACAATAAAATACTTTGATTCAAGGGCTGTTTTTAGATCTTAAATGAGCTACAAAGATATCATGCTGAACTTTATATATACAAAATGCCAGCTGGACACAGCTAGCTAGATGTTTGAATCAACCATCTGAATTAAACACTAAATAGCATTAGGCATTAATTCTCAGAAAGTCTTAAACAGTAATTCCCGAAAGATATGGACTGTTTTTCAAATTAAATAAAGCCTGCACTTTCACATGCCTTGAGTGCTCGCTTAATTTTCTAAAATAATAACTAAGCAAATTACAGAAGAGTGGAAATAGAACTGGCACGAGTATTTACGCTTAAAAAAAAACAACATATATACATCACATATACATGCAACCAAAATCTAGAGTCAAACACCAACTCTAAAAGACAAAACTCCAGGTTGTTTGTGGTTGGTAATTTGGGACCACTGTAGACTTACAGGAGGGCACTGAGCCAGCTTGTCAGCAGCCACCATCTGGACATTGAGGTGTTTGGCCTGAGACTTGCCTCTAGACTTGATGAGCCTCTGCAGTACCTGAGGGCAAATAAGACAAGGTCATGGTGGTTTTATTTGACCAAAACTGAATTTAGGCTTTGTGTGGACAATACTAAAGTCTATGGAAGTTTTATACTACAAAAAAGATAGAGACAAAAAAGATAGCTTCCTTTGAAGTAAAATCCCTCACAGGCTGTGTTGGATAGTAACTAAGAACATTTACTCACGATAAACTTGGAGGTTACTGTACTTTACCGGAGTATTTTTAGTATTTTTAAAGAATACATGTAGCGAAATTCATTCTCTGCATAGGACCCATCCCTCAAGGGGGCAGTGGGCAGCCATTTACAGCACCCGGGGACCAACTTCAGTTCTGAGCCAGTGCCTTGATCAACAGCACTGACTGAAGAACCTAGTACATGTTTTTTGAAGGTGGGGGAAACCGGAGCACCCAGAGGAAACCCACGCAAACATGGGAAGAACATACAAACGGCACACAGAAAGGCCCAGAGCAACCTGGATTCGAAGAACCTTCTAGCACAGTGCTAGCTATTGGGCCACCATGTTTCTTTCTTTCTTTCTCTCTCTCTCTCTCTCTCTCTCTCTCTCTCTCTCTCTCTCTAAGACAAGAAATTTCCTCTAAGCATCTCACATAGTATTATTTAATTAACTGTTGGCCCTAATACTTTATTTATTAATTTTACAAAAAAAAAGAAAAGAAAAAATTGAAAACAGATTTATGAAGCAGAACTTTGATTTTACCTTTTTGCAACACCATAAATCATATCATGACCCTTCAGATTATTGTTTAACCCATTGGAAGGAACCGCCAGACTAAAGTACCTTAAGTAGTTAAACCAGCTCCATCTCCACCAACATTAAAATGCATCAATTCCGCTTTTCGACTGGAGGGATTTTTGCAGTTCCTAGAACATAACATTCCTAAAACCCTTTTTTTCCTCGTGTTCCGACTGGACCAATTTGGGGATTTTTAAGTTCCTCTGACCGCAGTTCCTGTAACCCTTTCAGCTCCTACTTCAGGGCAGGGTCTTCCACATAGGAAAAGGGAACAGAACATAGGGTTTCCCCACACGCACGCACGCACATGCGCACACGCGCAGACACGCACGCACATGCGCACACACGCACACACACACACACACACATTCTTGTAACTACCCGGTCGGAAAGCGAATGATGCATTAGTATTAAAATTGTGACGTGATTGAGAGGACAGGTGGTAGAGAGCGGTTTATTTTAACTCACTGCGAGTGTGATTCACACTGATGCCACAGTAATAAGCTAGTCTCTCATCCCTCTTTAGCTATGCCTTGTCATTTTCTATGTGACCCAAATGTTTTTATTTTTATTGATCACTGAATCATGAGCCTTTTTTACTTGAGCTAAAAGGTCAAAGTGATGATTCACTCCCCTTACGCATTTGCTGTATAAATGCTTTATTTAACATCACAGCTAGGCTTCCTTTTAACTCACACTGACTGACTCTGTTGCTGGATCAAACCCGTTGATTAAACTCACCTTTGGAGAGGTGATCTTGACGTAGACAATGATGGGGGCGAGGGAAGTCTTTCCCAGCTGTGACGGGTGGTTGATGGTGTCGGCATCCAGAACTACCAGCTGTAACGTCCGGGCCAGTTCAAAAATTCGCTCAATCTCACTCTGGACTTCAGCTGAAGAAGAAAGAGAGAGTCAGTGCCCAGGTTTGACTATATTTCTTTATTCACAAGTACAGCCACCCCAGGTTGTTTTATGGAAACTGGAGTTCATTAGTCAGAAGTCAGATTTTTTTCTTCTTTATGAATTCTATTTTGTTACTCTTATTTTTATTACTATTGTGCAGTTTGATATTTAATATTTTTTGTGAAGCCCTTTACCTATTTACTAGATTTGTTTTGAATGTCTTGACTTTTATGCTTAGCTGTTTCTTTCTGCTTTATAGAAACTTAAATATTCAAAGGCATCATGACTTTAGGGACCAGGCTTAAAGACTAATAGCTCTGAGAGGAAAAGCGAGCAATGTTCTATTACCTCTAACAAATACCAACTGTTACATCACACAACCCCCACTCGAACAGATGACATCGTGACTGCAAAAACTATTCTACAAATATCAGCAGGGCACAATTCCCAATCTAAGAAGAATCATGGCCAAGCTTCATGACTTCCAGTCACGACAAAGTCTTAAGTAAACTGATAACATGAAAACATTCCAACCTAACAGCTCATTCAGACTTCAGCTGAGTCACACATTCTAATTTTCCTGCTAAAATATGCCAGAGGGGTGAGATGATTTCACTTGTTTCTAATGCAGAATTTTCTTGAAATCATTTAATGTATCTTGAAGAAAGGAAGGCTGCACTCACATTAAGAAATTGTGGCTTTTGGTTCACAGCATTTCATGTAAATTTTCATTTTCATTTTGTGCTCTTCTCTGACTTCAGTCTCTGCTCAGAAAGCCGTTACTCCACTATGTCTTTACACAGAAAAAAATATTTGTTCACGGATCTATTAATGTTCTGAATATTGGGTACAGCTACTTTAAACCAAAAAGTGTTGGGTTAAATATGGAGAAAAACCTTTGTTCTTAATGTGGTTCTGTCCTAATGTATTATTAAAAAGACAGAGGTGGAGAAGCTGTTGCCTTAAAGCTCCTTTAGAGTTTTTTTTTTAAATCTGGAACAACAGCACACTGTTGAAAAAGACTGAGGTCAAATCATCAAGTTGTAGTGTAGTGGCTTTGTGTTATCATATAAAAGTGGAATGAAATACACTTCTTGCTTCGAGCATAGACTTCTCCTGGGACTTCATCCTCTGCTGCAGCCGCTGACTGATGCTTATGTAGATAGAAAGATTGTCCCCTCAGATTGACTCCGGAATGTGTTTCATTCTAAATAACATCTGAACTCAGATCAACCTCAGTCAAATCAGAGCAGCTCTTGGAACGTTTTATTGTGCATTTATGCTCTATCTTTCATTCCTAACAAAATAAAACTGGCCAAGGCCACTCTTGGCTGTAGAGAGTTATCATTACAATTGTCAAGATTTCCTTTAATAATTTCCTTCCTTTTCCACCTTGAAAACATTTTGAATCAAAACACCAGATATTCCCTGGCATTGATTTCTAGCACATACGTACCCAAGTTTGAGCGTGTGTTGGAGCGTTCAATGATGGCGTGCTTGCTGGGATTGTTCAGGACTGAGCGTTTGGCCAGAGAGATGTCTGCCGTGACGCGAGTGATTGATATTCTGAAACAACGGACAAGAAAAATACTTAGTTAATGAGTTAGTTTTTATGGACTTTATTTGACATAAGATAGAAAGACAAACATGTATTATTGCTGTGTATTAAGCAAAAAAATAAAATAAAAGCAATTGGCTGCCAAAAAACTAATTCAAATGACATAGAGCAGAGACAGAGATCTTTGAAGGTAGTGGTCAAAGCAACAAGCCCTTACACCCAAACCTGCTAAAGTGTGGGCTGAATCATAACAGAGTTCTTAGGGTGAACCCAATACATACATACAATTATACAGGAAGAGAACAAACATAATGTTTACTACTAGTAGCACTAGGCTTATAATTAAAACTGCACCATCTACTTACATGAGGGAAAACCTCACTAATTGTGCACACATTACTTACGGTCTAAACATATTCACTTTCAATAACAATTTATATAACAATTATGGAGCACAACAAAAGACACATAAAGACTAAATAAAATGAGACTCATGTCCATGGGTCTGTTGCCCAAGTACATGCTGGAAGTCTTCCCTACACACCAATGCAATAACTACTCCTGTTGCCTTTATTTCAAACTAAGAGTGCACTCCAAAGCATGATTTATGGTTCTGCAAAGGCTTCACCCAGAGCTTTTGCCGTAGCCTACGTAAGTGGCCTGAAGTCTAAACTTGGGCGTTGTGTGTGCGTTGACCTCTTTGAGAGAATAGCAGGGCCGGCATGTGTGAGCACTAGGGGAGTGTGTGGTATAGCAAGTGAGAGAGTGACGGCAATTATCTTCGGAGCGAGTGCCAACTCTAGAGTCTAGAGTGAGAGAAACAAAGTTTCTCCTCTGTGCTTTCTGACCATGGTGGGAAATCTGTAGCAGGATATGTTAACCCTATCCTTGATTTCATGTTGTTTATGGAGAAGGAGAACCAGGAAATGAGTAGGGGGAAATGCAACACTAACAAGCCACGGGCGAGCAATGTGCATCGCCGCAACGTTCAGTTAAATTTTTCGAGAGGTGCACGTCAGGCTTCGGTGTAGGGTACGTGCCTCCACGTACATACGGACGTAACCATGGCGTAGATTTAACGCAGAAGCATAAATCACACTCAACACATCAAATCAGTAACTGCATTCTAAGAACCAAACGATTCTAGTTATCCTTTGTTTGTTAAAGCATGTTTGAAAAACAGGACTCAAAAGGGAATTAACAGCATTCACTGCAGCTGCTGGTGGTCTGAGTGGATCTAAGTGTTGTGTAACTTCACGGCCTCTCTGCTTCAGAGGGGTGGATGGACTCAACATTGAGTAAGGAGAATCCTGCTCTGGGCCCACTATGGCCTATTAAGGACATGGAGAGGGCCTATTTAAAGCAGCAGCACACATCTCCAGGCCAAACAAACTTGTTACTCACTCCCTCTGCTAACCTCGGGGGACAGATAAATACCAGCCTATAGAGTTAAAGTGAGAGAGGAGGAATGAGAAAGGAAGCAGGATGAGCTTGTATTGTTTGTTTAAAAAAAACAACAAAAAAAAAGGTCACAGGGAACTTACCTTCCTTCGAATCTGTGTTTCAAAAAGTCAAACAGTGCTTTTTGCATCATGTCTGTCACCTGTGGACCGGAAATTAAAGGAGATATTAAGAGAAAACAATTGAAAGGGGACACATATTTTCCTGAGAATTTTCCAACAAAGGCCGTGTAGTTTTGACACACCTCGTAGCCCTTCAGTGACGGTCCAACCAGAACCACGGGCCGCATGGAAGGCACAACGTCGTACGGAGGAATGTGTTCCGCCTTAAGAGAGAAGAAGAAGAAAGAACAGTTGCATACATTTATGGAGACAAAGTAAACAGTCACCATCACAAATCACTTGAGGGATTTGGAACAATGACCTAGACTAGATTTAAAAGCACTGGAACATTGTGAACCATGAAATGGGACGTCCCAGCTGAATATATAATAGATTTGGCAGTTCACAAATTTTAAGGTCATAAAGTTGTCGATACTTGAAAGTAGCTTAAAATAAACTACAATATATTGTGAGGGATTACAATCTTTAGATGAATCCTCTCATTTCATGGTTCTGATGTCTAGAATAAAAAGGAAAACTGACAGGAAAAGTTAGTCGGACAGGGAGAAAAAGCCACAGTAGATCAACAGAAGCTACAACTGAAAAACGTGAAAGAAATTAGGAAACAGGTACAAAAACTTGCTCACTGCTGTTGGGACAAAGTGGGAGCTCAGTCTGTGTAACAACCTCAGTTTTTAATCAAAATCATAGTCGAATAATTAGTCAGTGGATCAACAGAATTAGAGCTGTACCCTTCAGATTAGCCTGATTGGTATTGGAGCATCAGCCATGATGTAACTGGTAAAAACAATTGTTTGGCCCGTATAACATTTTGAAGTTTCTGCTATCTGCTCCTGTTTTAGTGCCACAGAAATCCCTTGCACATGACCTTAAAAAAAAATTGGTCCCAATGAGTTCAACCCAGTATTGTATACTTTCACTCAATGCTTTTGTTGTTTTATAGAGAGCACATTGAATGGCCTTGTTGCTGAAATGTGCTATATAAATAAACTTGCCTTGCCTTGATGCTGCTGTGAGTTCCAGACATCTGAATGTTTGGATATGTCAGCACACTGGAGTGCAATAACAGTGCATGATCTAAGCTGAAGCTCTGTTGGAGAGCAGGCAGCTGGGAAGCAGAGAGGATTGACTTAAAGGACTGTTGACTATCAAATTCACCGCACAGTATTTTGTTTTTAATAATTTTCTCCTCTATTTATCCTAATTTTCAAGCAGCTCTCTCAGTCTGGGTTATCTTTATGATGAGGGGATGAGTAGATTTCATGTTTGCTCTTCCTTTTGCACCTCTCCACTTTTAAACATTTTCTTTCTGTGTGACATTTGCTGTCGTCATAGTTCTTCCCTTGGGACGTTGTGGAAACTGATGCACACTACTGTTGACTAACATCAGGGTATTAATGGACAATGTGGTTCCGCACAAATACTTCTGGTAGCCTAAGTTCAACTGTGCATTACTTGGTTAATGTCAGCATGGTCATGGGAAACTTCCATGTATTAACGTTTTACAAAATTTAATTTACTCAATTGGATTTTTGCTTTAAGATGTGTTCGCAGATTTGTATTGATTTTATAAAAATTCAGCATATATATTTATTTCAATGTTGTGATGTGGATTTTTTTTTAACGAACAGCATTTGAAATGCAAAACATTACACCTGATAACAGATGTTACTAACAATGAATCTGTCTCCGTACACGGTGACAACCAAAAGAAATTAGAAGAATAGTTTTCATTTTGGGAAATACACTTATTCAAACATTATATATACATATATTATGTTAGCCAGTTAGCTAGGTGCTGGTATGCAGATTCTCTTACCTTTGGTCAGAGCCAGCCTAGCCCCCCCCCCCCCATCTCCAGTCTTAATGCTAAGCAAACCATCTCCTTTCTCCATTTAAGACTTTTGAAGACATATGAACATATGAGAGTCCTATTGATCTCCTCATCTCATGCTAATAGGCGTATTTACCCACAATGTTGAACTATTCCTTTAAACTGAGATAGTCCCTTGCTTATTCAAAAGCTGTTCACACTGAGCTCTCACTAAATTAGGATCACAAGTTACAAACACACAAACACAACACAGAGGTTTACAGGAGCAGTGAGTAGGGTGAGAGGTCAGCACAGGGGTGAATCTCTAAAAAGGGTTTTTATAGTTCAGACCACAGAGATCATCCCCAGACCCTGCTGAGCTGGTGCACTGCACGCCACGACTTACCGACTTCTGCTTCTGCTTAGCTGTGGTGAGACGGAAGAGGAGAAAGAGAGATGTTAAGAACAGGCATGCATGCTAACGGACGGGTGCACGCAAAAGGACGAGGACGGTGTTGTAGACATACACGACTGGTGCTGAGTGAGGCCAAGCAGCCACAGGCATTTAGTCAAGAGATGTGCGGGCAGATAGAAGAAGGAGAGAGGGTTTGGTGGTCCAGAGTTTACCTTCTTAAAGAAGGGCATTCGTTTCTCTTTTGCTAGGGGTGACATGACAGTGTTTGGACTGGCTTTAGGGGAGCGCAGGTTGACTGGAAGCTCATTGTCCTCAGGGTCTAAGTCTGTGGCGTCTATGTCAATGGCTACGCACACAGACAGACAAGACCACCATCGCCATCAGATGAACACAAGAGGTCACAGGTAAAGGGGTACATTTCTCATTGACAGTAGCACAACATGTATGCTTCGACATGTAAAAGTATAATTTTGGCCATTAAAACATAATTGACAGTCAACTTTATTGCAGGTAAAAATACAAAGTAAGAAAAATCTAGGTAGCACATCTTACCTTTAACTTGAATTCAATGGTTAAAAGTGGTTTTAAAAATCTCTATTAAGAATAAGAGTGTTGAATTTGCATATCAAGCTACTCACCAGACGAAGGAGGAGTAGACTTCCGTGAGTTAGGAACCACTTCACCTAAACTAGAAGATGAGTTGGCTCCCAATTTACTAAAAAAAGAAAAAGTGTTCCACACTTCAGATCAACAACTCTTATGAAGTCTACAATAATTTGAGACAACCTTCCAGCTGTGACAGAGAACTTTGGCACAGGGTTTTTACCTGGAGTGGAACTTTCCCTGTTTGGCTCTCTGCTCCTGGAGGATACGAGTGTTTTCAAGCTTCACTGGACTGGGGATAAACCCGATTTCACAGCCTTCCTTCACCAGGCGTCCTATCCACCAGTCGTTGTTGAATTTCTACACAGAATAAGTGGGGACAGTTACCTTCAGCATCCTCCTCATTTCCCTTAGCATCACTGTCTTGATTAAAAAGTTAACCACTCACCTCTTTGACATGGAGGAAGTCTTTAGCCTCAAAGGAGATGGCCATGCCTGGCACGGGGACATCATCATCGTGACATGGGCTGTAGTTGACATTTGTGCGAACAGCAAATGCAACTGGTTTGGTCTGCCGGGAAGAAAAAAAAGGGAGATAAATGAAAATGTAGTGCTGAACATATCTAAATGTTAATCTTTTTATGCACTGTTGGTGAGCTGTGATTCTTTTCTTTGTGTGAGGTGTAAAAATAAACCTGGGTGAGAGATACAAGTAGGCTCTGACTCATCCAGACTTAGTTTCTCTCCATGAAGGATTTGACTGCCTTTTTTACAGGCTAAAACACTTCCCAATTCAGAGTGATGCAACATGTTAGCATCCGCAGCAATCACTACTTTAACACTAATAGTGAAACAGTACTCTTGTCTTGCATTAGCACAAACAGCACTCGTGTAAATGGTTCATAAATCAATCCCACAATCTTTACAATGGTTGAATCAATACTGGCCTTCCTATCGGATCAGTGCTGACCTTCCTCTTTGGGACAAAAAGTCCATTGAGATAATGCATACAGCTAATGAAATGTTTCCTGTATTCCTGCAAGCCGTGATATAACTACCAATTCTACAGTTCAAATATGAGAGAGCAACTTTTTTTCTATCCACAGATATTTTTGCACAAAGCAAAAGCAAATCTCCACTACCCATAGTGCATCTTTTTTTACAGAAATGGATTTGAGTATGTTTTAATTAGGTCACGTCAATAAAAGATGTAATGGAAAAACCATATACTCACAGACAAAACCTCTGAATCTAGATCTCTGCAAAAGCAGTATAAACCAATAATAAAACATCGCTTTAAGAATTACATAAAATGCTTTTAGAAATAATCTTGGAGCCAGCCTGGCAGCAATGGCAGCAACAGTTGGCAACATGGTCATGCCCTCAAGCAGATTACATTTGTTCTGCCTTTGCCTGTGTGACTGACAAGCATGAACAAAGTCAACTGAAAAGCCAAAATGAATGCACAGGGAATGGATGTAGCTTAGAGTAATCTCTCAACATAGACTCATGCTGAATATTTACCTGCAGATGAAACAGAGCAGGATGAGGGGAAAGGTGTGTAAAACTCAGCTGGAAGCCGAATTTAACCCACTAGATCAGAGCTTTGATGCTGTAACTTTAGTTAGAAAAATTCTATCAAAGTGCACTCAAATCTGGCATGCTCTAGCTGGTTTTAGTCCTGAAATTGCATTTTCCCATAGAAACCCTAAAAATAAAGTGTTCCAATAGGTTGAATTTCAATTCAGTGCACATAGAGTACAAAGCAACACAGAGCTACACATTTATATTAGTAACAAGATCTGTGTAACGTAATTAAATAAACTCAAGTTAATTTGGAATAGAAGCAAGTGAAAATTATCTTCCTACATTTTGAAGCTGCAGAAATCCTGGAAAACATGGACAGTGTTATCACTTTTAAATGTTTGTATGGCACATGTTCTAGCCTACAATCAATTATTAACATATGCAGATATGCAGAGTAGGTTAGTGCAATCAACAATTGAAGAGACTATCGTTTGTTTATAAATATTAAAAATGTAAAGGGAATAAATAATTAATAGAAAATAACATCTGCTCCCTACTGTGCATTTACAGGAAATGTTTTTTGACGGAGTGGCGTGTCTGCACACCGTGATGATCATTACTGTTAGCCAGACCAAAACAAGAGTGAATATTGGGCTTACATTCAGACACCAACATGACTCCACATGCTAAATCTCCTGGACGTGTAAATAAGCAACTGTTCACCCGATCAACCTAAAAGGTAAGGCTATGTCAATGTTGTGTTTCTGCTGCGCCCAAGTGGCCAATAAAAATCAGTTATTGCAGATTTAAATACTCAATATGAGATGAAATGACTTGTTTATTAAGATTAATATCGTTCATGCAGCACTTTCCCATTCACCTTCAACAATGACCGATTGGATTTCCTTGGACCTGAATGCTACTTGAGATCTTTCAAACAGGCAGCGATGCTCAGTCAAGCTCAGTACTATGAGAGTAATTCATTACTTTTATTGACGACAAGCGCATTTCATCAACATTGTCCACTACTGCCTCATTGATATACAACAGGTGTGAAGTGACTGTGACGAACTATGAGGGATTATGGAAATAATGCATTAGTGAATCATTTTCCTCATGTGGACAGCAATGTAAATATTCCAT